>JAVXUP010002690.1:0-113800 GCA_033070095.1 Escallonia herrerae
ATGGTCTAAAATGTTCTTTTCTGGTATTACATTTTACTTGATTAACTTAATCGCTTAGTGTTTTTCTCTTTCAAATGACAACGGGAAACAACAAAAATTTGTGTCGCAAAAGATGCGCAACAACTAATTCCAAAGAGACAATCGCGATGAAGATGCCTCACCGGAATTCCTACCAAGAAATCCTTGAACTAATTAAGAATGCAGTTCTGGAGCTTTCCACTACTTTTTCAGTGGGTTCCCCTAATCCTAAGACTTACGATAATAGAAAAGTAATGAGTTTCAAATTCATTGTCTTAATTAAACTTTCAACGGTGTGAATGGCTTTTTGACTTCAGCCAAAGAGTCAAAGTCAAACTAGGTTCGGACATGCAATGTACAGATCGTGTTCCAAGCTGAATTTTCATCGAAATTGAGTAAGAATGGTGCATTTCCTGATAAAAGCCGAATGTAGTTGTTATTGAAAGCAAAAAAAAAGAAATGAGGAAGGAGACATGCAATTAGCACAAAGTAATTACCTGCTATTAAGTAGACGCATATAAAATAGTGCCAATTATGGTCCAAATAAGCCATGTCTAACGTGGGTTATCTGATTTGATTCGCTTCACATTCAACTAATACCTAATAATTCTTGATTTTTCAAGGTTGTTCTTGCAGTTGGCTTCCTTTGTCAGCACGAAATTAAGGAAGTAGTGAATCACGGGGTTACCATATTGGTTGGAAGACAAGGGGATGAGTCGGTCATGTACAATTTCAGGTGTCCTAGCTCATGCCTGATTTTCAAAGTGCATTCTAAGGCTAACCTCCTCGAGTGATCGACCTCTTGGCGGTCTTTAAAGATATATGTAGGTATATTGGTCATACTGTTTCACAGGAAATTTGCTTGGAAATTTAGGTCTCGGACACCTTCGTTGCAGGCAGACAAACAAAAAAAGGTGGTGAAATACAAAAAACAAGGAACTATACATATAAGTTTCTCCAATATCTTTAAAGTACGATGCAAACAAAGCGTAATCAATAACAATATGACGGGAATTGATATCCACACTCCGCTTTTATACGTGCATTTTTTTTTTTTTTTGTAATGATGAAAAATATTCTTCTATCCTTTCCCGACTTAAGGGTTCTCCGTAATTTGTCAATATCTCTCTCTAGTAGTGTTGTTTTATATTGTAGTTTGAAGGGGTAAAATTGTCAACTACAGAGAGTTCACGAAATTCAGGAGTAGGGATGGCAATGGGACGGGTCGGATGCGGATTTTCTAAAATCCGAACCCGCCCCGCTAGTCGATGAATTTTGCCCCGCCCCGGACCGGGTTATGTATATAAAATACCATAACCGATCCTATGTGGAGTTAGGAACTCCGAACCCGCCCCGCCCCGCCCCGCTGTGGAGAGCCGTGCGCCTTGCGGTGGTGATTCGTCGCAGTAGATCCAAGCTCGTCGTCGCCATGCGGTAATGCAATGGAGATCCGTGGGCCTTGCGGTGGTACGGTGGTGGTTCGTCGCAGTAGATCCAAGCTCGTCGTCGCCGTGCGGTACTGCAGTGGAGATCGCGCCTTGCGGTGGTGTGGTGGTGGTTCGTCGCAGTAGATCCAAGCTCGTCATCGCCGTGCGGTACTGCAGTGGAGATCCGTGCGCCTTGCGGTGGTGCGGTGCTGGTTCGTCGCAGTAGATCCAAGCTCGTCGCAGTGGTGGTTCGTCGTCGCCGTGCGGTACTGCGATGGAGAGCCGTGCGAGGTACGGTGGGCTCTAATTCGTGAGGTGGATGGAGAGTGGCCGAGTCGTGCACCGTGCGGTGGAGAGCGGCGAGAGCGCCGTGGTCGAGCCGTGCGCCGTGAGTGGCTGTCAAGATTGGAGAGGAATGTAAAAATCTCAAATAAGGGCTTGCTGGAAAATAGTCATATATATATATATATATGGTATAGATGGACGGCTAAGATTAAGTAATCTATTAGGGTAAATATACCGGGGGCGGGGTGGGTCGCGATGCGGGTATAAGTAAATACCATATCCGACCCTAACCCGTTGTGGGTTTTTTTTTAAAAATACCATATCCGCCCCACGACCCGGTCAAAGTCAAAAAAATCCGCTCCTATCGGGGCGGGGCGGAAATTCGCGGGTTCGGATTTTTTTGCCATCCCTATTCAGGAGGGTTCGAACTGTAATTTCTGCTCATCAAAAAGAAAAGTAGGTACACGTGGAAAAGTGGAATATGAATATCATCATCTTGTACAAAATCAAAATAGAAAAAATTTGGCTGCTACCCGGGTATAAGAATATTTCATCCTACCCCATGTAGTGACAATTAATGGTTGTTAAATATTTCTAGTGACTTTTATTTAGTGACGCTAAAAAAGTACTTTTAAGAGTTATCGTTGTAAGTGTTAACAGAAAAGTCACTAGAGATATTCAGTGACTATTAATTGTCACTATATGGGATTGGAGAGATTCCTCATACGGATAACCGTAAAGTTTGTTCAATCAAAATTGTCACAAACATCGAAGTCTAAAATTCTTTGTAGAACCAAGACACTAATTATATCCTCACAAGTCTAAAATGAGATGCTGGAGAGCAAATTAAAATCCCAAAAAGGAAGTGCTTTGCATAAACTTTGCCACTTTTATTTCATGGAATATATATATATATATATATATATATATATATATATATATATATATATATATATATATATATATATATATATATATATATATATATATATATATAGGGAGCTGATCCATTGATAGCGCTAGCAAATGGAGTTAAGTTGCTAGCGCGATCTGACCGTCCATCCTGAAAGATGGACGGTCCAGATCGCGCCTTTTTCCAAAACTGACACCCGTCCGCCATACTGTCTCGCGGACGGGAGTTTTACCTTTTTGCCCTCCTCCCATGTCCGCGAGACTGTCTCGCGGACGCCTTTCTGTTCCTGACATGTGTCAGGAAAAAGGCGTCCGCCATACTGTATGGCGGACGATCTCTAGGCTGACACATGTCAGGGCCTGTCCTCTCGGTCGCCTATAAAGTCTCGGGCGTGAGCCCCGAGAACTGTCCCCTTGGTCGCCTAGAAAGTCTCCCTAATTCTCGGCTCTTTCAGCAAAATTTTTGCGGGCTTTCAGATTCACTTGCTTCCATTTTCAGCACCCTTCAAGCTTTTCTTGGAGTAACACACTTGGTTCAAGCATCACTCAAGCAAGGTAAAGTTTGTGATCTTGCTACCGTTTATCTTAGTAATTTTAATTTGTTATGTTCAGTAAATATATAATTAGCAAAATAGGAGACACTTTTGAGATTATGTATATGGTATCCTAAATCGGTCTAATCGTCAAGATAATTTTGAGATAATAAGCGTATTCTATTTCTACATAGGTCTTTTTCACAATGTCTGATTTCGTGTCGAGCTCCAGCACCCCCGTAGATGCTAGTGATCCGTATCTAGGACGAACCTTTCAAACGTTGGAAGAAGCTGGAGAATGTTTTCGAGCTTATTCATTGAGGGTTGGTTTTGGCATTAGAATAAAGACTACAAGAACAAGCAACGTAACAAAAAGGATATGCTCTCGCTTATACGAGTGTCATAGGGGCAGAAACCCAGTGCAAAATGAGACACGCGTAGGCAACGATGACAGTGATGATGACGAAATAGGGTATGCGCGGAGAAGACGGGATTGCTTTGCGCGCACGAATTGCCAGGTCAAGATGTTCGTAAGCTATAAAGCCAAACAAGATCATTGGCTTATTACCAGCCTGGAACTGGCACACAATCACCCGTTAGTAACCCCTTCTAAGGTGAGTCAGATGCATCAACACAAGAAGATGGGTAAGGTCGCGAGGAGCCTAATTCACACAATGAGCGATGCGCGGCTAGGACCTACCGACATGATTAATGTTCTTGCTGAACAGGCTGGGGGAATTCAAAATTTAAACTTTAACACGACAGACGTTCGTAACGCGGTCCGAACCCATAGACGAGCCGCGTATGACCTCAATGATGCGCAAGCGACAATGAGCCTATTGAAACGGATGCAGATGGAGGACCCGCAGTTTACCTTCGACTATAAACTTGACGACGAGCATCGAGTTAGCACAATTTTTTGGGTCGACGGTCGTTCGAGGCTAGCTTATAAGCATTTTGGGGATGTCGTGACTTTCGACACCACATACCGTACCAACAAGTACTCGATGCCGTTCGCTCCTTTCACGGGCGTCAATCATCATTATCACTCCATCCTGTTCGGGTTCGCCTTGTTAAGGGACGAGAGCGAGAGTTCTTTTGAATGGTTGTTTAGGGTGTGGCTGGAAGCAATGAACTTCAAAGCACCGACTGTTATCATCACCGATCAAGATTTGGCAATGAAGAAGGCTATTGCTACCGTCTTCCCAGATACTCGACACAACTTGTGCACTTGGCACATAAGCAACAAATACCCTGAACGTCTGCATCACATGTACGCAAAGTATCCAGACTTTAAACAGGATTTTGACAAATGCGTCCTCAAGTCATTAACGATTGAGGAATTCGAGGAGAGGTGGGAAAAGCTTGTTCGGGATTACTCATTGCAAGACAACGAGTGGCTCCAGCACTTGTACGGGCTCAAAGAGCAATGGATTGGTGTTTACACGAGAAGTCATTTTTCTGCGGGCATGAAAACGACGGGCAGGAGTGAATCTATGAATGCCACGTTCGATAATTATGTGGGTACAGCTACCAATTTGAAGAGTTTCGTCACATCAGCACAAAAAGCGGTTGCGTCGTTGTTCGTGAAAGAAAGGGCTGCAGACTTTGCAACCACGTACAAGCAAAGGAGAAGGTTGCTTGAGACCCCGCTGGAGCTGAACGGTGCCAAAGTCTATACGAAGGAGATCTTCCTGCTATACCAAGTAGAGCTGCAAAAATCGGGCCGATACAGTATATATAAGGTGGCAGAAAAGTCGTCGCGTGAGTACAAGGTTTATTCGCTCGTGAATGACCTCGTCCCTGAGAAGCTGCGCAGAATTTATACGGTGACCCACGACACATTGACGGACTCGGTGACATGTGTTTGTAAGAAGTTTGAGTTCCATGGCATCCTGTGTAGACACATTCTGCGGTTTTTCACACAGAAGAATATCAGGACAATCCCCGATAAATACGTCCTGCCACGTTGGACGAAAGGTGCAAACAGGTTGCACGGTACCATTTCCTTTCCGGAGCACCCGTATACTGACTTTGAAGAATCAGAGACGTTGCGGTATAATCATCTGGTGACGATGTTCACCCGTTTGTCCGTAAAGGGTGCTGCTACAATGGTCGGATATAAACATCTCCTCGAGGTAGCTCAGCAGCAAGAGCCCATCGTCGACCAATTGGAAGCAGCTTCAGTCAGCAATGCGGTTGACACCGAGCCTACGACGGGATCAGAAGATGACGAGCCGGGGGAGGGAGCCGACAATGATATCCGGCCTTCGGATCCAATTATATCGCAAACGAAAGGCCGCAAGAGATCTACGCGGATGAAAAGCTCTATTGAGACGGCAACTCAACCAAAAAAGCTAAGAAGGTGTGCATTGTGCAACAAAATGACAGACCACGACAAGCGGAACCATTACAAGGCACTGGGGATAAGTCCAGTGCCTTTGCAAGACGGGGAAGAAGATGATGCCGAGGATGAGGACGAACAAGCTGCAGTGGAACTTTAGTGTACTGAATATTTTGTAATAATCTTTTATGAGCCATCAAAAGTGTCGGACATTTTGTAATAATATTTTAGTAATGACTCGTTTGTAATAACCTTTACAATCATTTTTTTATACGTGATTTCTTACACTGTCCGCTACACTGCGCAGCACAACATTAGAAACCTAAGGTATTAAAGAATACCCCCCTACAACACTTAGTTTTTTTTTTGTTTTGGTTCACTTCTCTGCGTCCGCTATACTATGTAGCGGACGGCCCGCAGAATACCCCCCTACAACACTTAGTTTTTTTTTTGTTTTGGTTCACTTCTCTGCGTCCGCTATACTATGTAGCGGACGGCCCCGCAGAATACCCCCCTACCCCCCTACAACACTTAGTTTTTTTTTGGTTTTGGTTCACTTCTCTGCGTCCGCTATACTATGTAGCGGACGGCCCCGCAGAATACCCCCCTACAACACTTAGTTTTTTTTTTGTTTTGGTTCACTTCTCTGCGTCCGCTATACTATGTAGCGGACGGCCCCGCAGAATACCCCCCCTACAACACTTAGTTTTTTTTTTGTTTTGGTTCACTTCTCTGCGTCCGCTATACTATGTAGCGGACGGCCCCGCAGAATACCCCCCCTACAACACTTAGTTTTTTTTTTGTTTTGGTTCACTTCTCTGCGTCCGCTATACTATGTAGCGGACGGCCCGCAGAATACCCCCCTACAACACTTAGTTTTTTTTGGTTTTGGTTCACTTCTCTGCGTCCGCTATACTATGTAGCGGACGGCCCCGCAGAATACCCCCCTTACAACACTTAGTTTTTTTTTTGTTTTGGTTCACTTCTCTGCGTCCGCTATACTATGTAGCGGACGGCCCCGCAGATACACATATTATCGAACACTTTGTTATTTTTTGAACACTTGCCCTGCAGATAGACAGATATCCAACACTTGGTTTCCCACCGTTAAATCATATTGGTCAATAAAATCAATCGCATTCAATAAATTTTTTGGGTTAAAAAAGTGTTGTAACGTTACAATGTGAATTGGGGAACATCATCTCTCGCAGGAATGATGTTCCTTACACGGATTTACAATAAACCTAATAGCTCTAGGCCGGCCATTCATAATTTGCCAAGCAATCCTATACCTAAAGTCTTGTATGCATTCTTCGCTCCAGACAGTCTTCTTGAGGCTCTCAGACCGGCAAATGTAATCCATGTACATGCAGAGGAAGACGCCGCAGTCCGAGGAATTATGTTGCTTGGGCCTACTCCTCTTCAATCGGAAAATGAGGACCGGCCTGCGCGATACCTTCTCCCGACGCCTACCATTGACCAGGGCAGCAAAAAGATTCTGCGAGAACCATAATAAGCATTAAACATAGCTAGCAAAATAAGATTAATCAGTTTTATAATATGCAAGTTACAACAAGAAGGAAACAGGATCTTACCATGGCATCCAACTGGCCTATGCCTCGGTACATATCAATCACAGGCATCACGTCGGTATCGTCGTAGAGACTGTCGACGACTGAAACCGTGCTCTGTAATGGTTCGTAGCAAACCAAGTACCAGTGGGCATTCCCTAAAAAGGGGATTAGAAACACGTCGGCAACACTTGCGCTCACTGGACTATCCCTAGCAAGATATGCTTGTAGGTTAGGGGACGGTTTCCACTGGGCCATGCCTCTCCCCTTCCTTGCATTGCCCCAGTCGTGCCACTCTTGTACTAGGAGCTGATGGAAAAAAGCATCCAAGATAAACACGCGCAGACCGATGTCTGGATGCTCCCGACACCTTCGCCTCAGAATTTGCACGTAGTGCGAGATGACACCGCTGTCTAACCAAGATCCCGGCGCCAGCGAGGCGATCTCTGTCCAAGAGGCATTGTAATCCAAGCCCTCGGGGTGATCCACGTCATACGACGCTCCGTCTTGGGGGGCCCCGCTAAAATAACGGGCTCGGATTAGATCGCATTTATGCGGCTTTAGGGGCCTGGCTGGATGCCCTTTCGGATATTGCCCTCGGGGGTCGATCGGGGGATATTGGCCTCCAATTCCTTCTTCGGCCGGCTGATATTCCCCTTCGGGGCCGCCAACTGGTCCCGCCCACGGGACAATGGGCAGTGCCTCGGAGAAACCGTAGTTTCCGAAAGGAAAGTCTTGCGTGACTTGAGAGAGGGGTTCCGGGAACAAATTGAAGGAGGGGCCGCTGTAATCGCCCCACGACGCTTGAGCCTGTCCCATCCCCGCTTCAGAGGTACCAACAACTCCCTGACTCACCCCTGAAGCCTGTCCAGAGGGATCACCGTATCCCTGGCTGACGCCCGTATAACCCATTCCCGGGCTTACTCCCGAAGACTGGCCCGATGCTTGGCGCAAAAAATTCCCGCAGCCTAAAGCCAATGTCGCAGCCTGTTGGCAAAGATCCTCGCCCATTGCGCTCACCAGATCCCTCCGCTCACTCAACTTCTGGAAGAATGCAAGCGAGGCATTAACCTACATCCAAAGAGATAAAAAATTAAGTAACTTCAATCAGACATTTATATTCAACTAATTTGGTTCAAGTCAGACTTGTTGGGCAACTTACGAGATTGTATGCCATACGCTCATCGATCTGACCCCTAGGCGCATACCTCTCCCCACGTTCAAAGTTTACAGGGGCTACTCTCCTCCGCGTGATGCGGTAGTACCACTCATCGTACTGATCGATGCTGATAACGGGGTCTGGCTCCGAGACGATGGCCGCCAGTGTGTCCTGCCAAGAAGTCCAAAGCTCTATTTCGGCCGCGCACAATTCGTACGCATTGGCGGTGCCAAACACTCCGACATCCGGTGGGTTCCTGTTAACCCTCATATCCGGGGCATCGACTGGCAAACCCTGCTCCAACTCAAAATGGCGCATTGCTCGGTCGGGCAGCTGCCACTCTGCGAGCTCGAAATGGATCAGGGGTGTGCGCTGCAACCCGGAGAGCGTGAAGACGAACGACTCTCCCACCCGTCGCGCCAAACGTATGTACGGTGCCCAACGCATTTGGCCCGGAGATAGACGGTCGAACTCCCCTCGATAGTACGTAATGTTGTGATGGGGATCGACTCTCCTCTTGTAGTGGCTAGCCCTCCGGCTGTACTCCCAAGCACACAACCGAGGCCAGACTTTGTCGGTTCCATCCCTACGCGTTGGTGCACCGGGAGCAAGGTGTTCGTAAGACCACACCTGAGAACATCAAAAAATTATATTTATATCGTCGATTCAACAAAAATAAAACACAATAACGAAGACATGATTTATATGATATACCTGCAATAGCGAGAGACATGCACATATGGCTTTGGAGTTGGGCCTCGTTGCCTTGTGCAATGCTCGGTACAGATACGAAAGAACCGCTGCACCCCAGGCATAATCCCCAACCTCCGACAGGTTACCCAACAACGGTAAATATTTCACGCTGACCGTGTTCTTCGACGTCGTTGGGAATAAAATTGCTCCCATCACCCACAAGAGGAAGGCCTTTGTGTACACCACAAGCTCACGGCCCGTATAGTTTTCCGGCAAAACCCCGTAGGTATCTACCAACCACTTCAACTTTATACCACCAGTGCTAAATTGATCCTGGGGTATCGAAGTGAAGAAGTCTCGCGCTGTTCTCTTATTCGTTGCGTCTGACGGAGGAGCAATTACCGGCCGCCCCGTCACCGGCAACCCCAAGATGAACCCTACATCTTCTAGGGTAATCGTCATCTCTCCGATCGGGAAGTGAAACGTATTCGTTTCACTTCTCCACCTCTCAACAAGGGCACCTATCAAGGCCCGGTCAAGCTGTTGAAAGATCTGCCCATGCGTGAAAATCCCAAACCCAATTCCACGCAGTATTCTTTTCTGGGAATTGTTCAAGGTCCATCTCGTGAACTCGCGAGATACTTCTACGGTGGTGAGAAGTTCTCTTTCCTACGAATTATTAATAAATACAATTTGAGCAAAATGAACGGTAAAACAACGTTCGTAATAATAAGAAAGTTGATAAATAATGTATCTTACTCCACCATCCCATATGAGCGTACTGATATGGTTGGCTTGGTCGTATAACACGGATGGATCTTCTGGTCCAGGGATAAATTCCATTTTTTGCAACTGAAACTATGGAATCGGATTTTACAAACGCTAGCACATGAACAAATACATACATATATAAATCCTCATCACCGCTAGCACATGCTCAATGCATAATCAAAACCACGCATAAAACGCAATATTGATCACAACTATAGATTAGAAACATGTAAAGGATTGATTTTGTGAACTTACGTGATCTATTAGGGGGTATTAAAGCTGCTCTTATGAAGAAATTGCGCAGATCTGCTTGCCAACGCCGCTGGGAATATTTGTGAGTAGGAAGAACGGAGAAGAAGAGTGTAGAAGTTATAGGGGGTGAATCTTTTGGGTTTGAATATATATATATATATATATATATATATATATATATATATATATATATATATATATATATATCGCGTTGGACTATTATTTGCCGTCCGCTATATAGTATCGCGGACGCTAGACTTTTGGTTGTTTTGGTAGTTTTCTCTACGTCCGCTATACTATGTAGCGGACGGCCCCGCAGAATTTTTTTGGTTGTCTTCTCTACGTCCGCTATACTATGTAGCGGACGGCCCCACAGAATACCATTATTTAGTTTTTTCTTCTACACTTTGTTCCACCTCTCCAACACTTAGTTTTTTCTACACTTAGTTTTTTCTTCTACACTTAGTTCCACCTCTCCAACACTTAGTTTTTTCTACACTTAGTCCAAACTGTCCGCTATATAGTATCGCGGATATAGTTTTTTCTTCTACACTTTGTTCCACCTCTCCAACACTTAGTTTTTTCTACACTTAGTTTTTTCTTCTACACTTAGTTCCACCTCTCCAACACTTAGTTTTTTCTACACTTAGTCCAAACTGTCCGCTATATAGTATCGCGGATATAGTTTCTTCTACACTTTGTTCCACTCTCCAACACTTAGTTTTTTCTACACTTAGTTTTTTCTTCTACACTTACTTCCACATCTCCAACAGTTAGTTTTTTCTACACTTAGTCCAAACTGTCCGCTATATAGTATCGCGGATATACTTACCGCAGAAAATGGTTGGCACGGACCAGACATTTAGTTCCCGACCTTCCCGAACCCGGCCTAAGCGGAGGGCCTTATATCCGCTATATATATAGAGCTATACAATGTGGCGTAATGTAATAAATTGGAATAAATTGGCGCCCGTAATGCAGTTTTAATAAATTGGCCCGAAGACTTGTTTTAGCGACATAGTACGTTAATGCTATTTTAATAAACTGACGCCCGAAGACTTGTTTTAGCGACGGAATCAACAATCTCAATTTTTCCAAAAAATAATGTACGATTCATAATCAACGATCTCAATATATCGAGGCAACAAAAAAAGGCACAATTAACCAAGAAAAAATTTGAAAACATAATAAACAAGAACATAAATATTTTTATTATAATAAACTATGGTTCACAAATGGGGTACGAAAGCTTTTCACAAGCGCTCCGTTCAAAGATTACAACTTGAAAATCCCACCACCCAAGGTGTTCGAACACTACAAAGTCCCCGAGTTCGAGGCCATGCTGGCGCACGAAGACGTTCCAACCCTCTGCGAATTCCTTTTTTTGGGATCGGCCGGGCTTCAGCTTGATTTCAACCTGCCATGCCCCCTTGCGGCTATATAATCTTGCACTATCATGAATTGTTGTAAATTGATTGGTAAATGCTTCCGGTATGTCCTACCAAACACAAAATACAAAAAATAGGTTAGTTTTGGTTAAGAAAAACAAAAGATCAAACTTTTAACACACGAAAATACAGAGAAAGAGAAAGAGGGATAGCCTACAAGTTCATGCTCAAATCCCGGCATCATGACTTTGAAAAAGTGTTTGCCTACCAGGTGCAAGTTGCCAATATAATCGTAGGCGTAGGTGGTCTCCGATCCAGAAGCCATCGAGATCGTCGTTGAGGGGAGGACGGTGGTGTCGGCGGAGATGTGGGTGACCGGAGATGTGAGTCGCCGTAGATGGGGTAGCGGCTTTAGGTTAGATGTTCGAGAGAGGGGACGCCGTCCGCTACAATAATATATATACCCCGATCTGATTAAATATTTATAGCAGGAGAGAGTTGACGAAGGGACGCCGTCCGCTACAGATACCAAGGGGACACTGTTGACGCCATACAGATACCAAGGGGACAGTTCTCGGGGCTCACGCCCGAGACTTTATAGGCGACCGAGAGGACAGGCCCTGACATGTGTCAGCCTAGAGATCGTCCGCCATACAGTATGGCGGACGCCTTTTTCCTGACACATGTCAGGAACAGAAAGGCGTCCGCGAGACTGTCTCGCGGACATGGGAGGAGGGCAAAAAGGTAAAACTCCCGTCCGCGAGACAGTATGGCGGACGGGTGTCAGTTTTGGAAAAAGGCGCGATCTGGACCGTCCATCTTTCAGGATGGACGGTCAGATCGCGCTAGCAACTTAACTCCATTTGCTAGCGCTATCAATGGATCAGCTCCCATATATATATATATATATATATATATATATATATATATATATATATATATATAGCAAGAAGGGAGTCTTTTTTATGGGCCAATACAATGAAGCGCCTATGCATAATGTGCCAACCTTACGTGTTAGAAATCACAAACTTTACAAGGAGATTGATGAAAAGCGCTTGACTGGTCATACGCATGCAATCTTAATTTTTTTAGTGATGTATGTTAGTTGTGGATCGGAAGGGGAGGGAGCTTAACATATATCAAGAGGCGTGCAGTCTTCAATTACGTACCCAAAGTCTATTTCCAACTAAGTGCAGCCTGATTTCCTTCATGTTTTCTTGGATGTTTCCACTGCACTGCACTGTACTGTGCCAAAATCGAATTCTAGTCCTGCATGAGAGTGAAAGATGCATTCACGCACATGCTTGTTTATTTTTTCCATTCCCCAGTGCAGCCACTTTAATTTCTTCCATGCCATCACATATTATTGATGTGGGTGTGTAGCCTCAGCAGGCACGGAGTTGCCGCATGACCCGAGGGTGCCCCGGCAACCCCCCCCCCCCCCCCCACAACCCAACTTTTGGTATTTTTTTTAATTATTTAAATAATAGGTGTAATTATATCTAAAGTACGTACCAAAATATCATTATATTGTAACATAAATTTATTACAATTTAATTTTGTTATTATTTTTTTTACTTTTTGCATGTACCACAAGACGTTATAGTCTTTGTCTTTCTCGTTTCTCTTACTCCATCTTCATTGTTACAAATTCTTAATTCTAAACCTCTCAAGATTATCAAAACTACTAGATCAAGGTTAGTTCTCTCTCTTTTTTTTTAATTTAAATTCTTATATATGTTAACTTAATTATACATGACTATAAATTATATTCAGACAATTAATAATTACATTTGTAGTGCAAGCTTCTTTCATGCAAGATTAGTAATTTGTTATTGATTATAAAGTAAGATAAGAGTTAAACTTCTCATTCCTTTTTATGTTACCATCAATTATTTTCATGGCTTTTTATTTGCCCCTCCTCCTCTCGATTAGACTTCTTGGACCCCCCCTGTGGTGTGTAGGTTTAATCTGGAATGCATACGACTTGGAAGTTGGAACAGTAGTGAGAGAGTAGTTGGAAACATGTGTACATATACTCCGTCTTCGTGACCAGTACTGTACATCTCGTCCTCTCTTCTTGTACGTGCAGATGTAGCAGGCGAGGACCACCTACTACGAGTTCCAGACTCTGTGTTGTGAGTTAATAAAATCAAACATTTTCTACTGCAGAAACCACTGTTCTTATGGGTTTATGTCAGGTTAGTCACAATACGGGATGAACATATAGTTTATGCCATTAAACTTCAGCCATCACTAAAGCTAGATTCAAAGTTCAAAACCACAGCCCCGGCCACAGCCACACACACAAACCAACACACACACACACACACAAAAAAAAGGAAAAAGAAAAAGAGCAGTAGACTTGGGATAGATACAGCTCTATATAAGATGATATATATATATATATAGAGAGAGAGAGAGAGTTTGACTCGAGCTAATGATGACTATATAAGAATGTATCTTAGATCTTAGTTCTAATGATGTTACTACTATAATATGCATGGCCAATAGCAAAGGTTAGATGGAGAGGTCAACTTTAATTTATGGTTGTAAGAGGTCTAATTAATTGAGCAGACAAAGTAGTTATTCAACAACCTATATGACAAGTTAAAGAAAGCGAGGAACTAATACACGTACATAAGAAATTTCCACCCCATAACTTACTAATTACTTCAGATTGCCAATTGCGGTTATGATGCGGTTTAGTTGTATTGAAAAGAGGAACTGGTCATACCCTTCTCTAATCTGAATGTATTTGTATCGAGTCCATTTCACGTGCTCCAAACATGACCATCTCTACTCATGCACTCCTATAAATACTCGATAACCCTTTACCTTCAAAGCCATCCCTCACATATATTGTTCTTACAGACAAAAAATAAACAGAAAGCAAACCCTAATGGCTGTTTTTTCTAAGATAGGAATTATAGGAGGTGGCATAAGTGGTTTAGCCGCTGCCAAACAGCTCTCGGGGCACAGTCCGGTGGTCTTTGAGGCCACTGACTCCCTTGGAGGTGTTTGGAAACACTGCTCTTTTAGGTCTACCAAACTTCAAACCCCGCGTTGCGATTACGAGTTCTCGGATTTCCCTTGGACCGAGAGAGATAATTCCAGTTTCCCTTCTTATGAGGAAATACTGGATTATCTTTACTCTTACGCGAGTCACTTTGATTTGTTGAAGTTCGTCAAATTCAACACCAAGGTGGTGGAGATTCGGTTTGTCGGTGACCGTGAAACCGCCGATTGTGGTGTTAAGCCGGGGGAGTATGGAAGTTTGTTGACTGGTCGGCCGGTGTGGGAGGTTGCTGTTCAGACCAATCAATCCGACACTGTTCAGGTCTTAAACTTTTCCTTCCAGAGCTTCCTAAATCAGTGTTTAGAGCATGCACTTCCTCCTAATACTACACATCTTTAATTCGGTCGAAAACGAACACACAAAGATAACATTTTGCATGCAGGGTGTGCTTGCTTTTTCTGTCTAAAAGACTAAAACAAATCAAATGTCTTCCTCATGTTGGCCTGAAAACATCAAGTGTACGAAGAGTTTATGCATGCAATAATATACGATAAGCATCAAATATACAATCACATTCAATCGATTAGTATGTATAGTTACTGTGAGGTCCTTCGTGCTGATTCTTTTGTTTTCTTTTGTGTTATTTCAGTGGTATGCCTTTGAGTTTCTTGTGGTATGCACCGGAAAATATGGCGACGAACCAAAAATACCGACTTTCCCACGAAACAAAGGCCCTGAGGTATTTCAAGGACAAGTCCTGCACTCTCTTGATTACAGCAAACTCGACCAGGAAGCTTCTACGGAGTTATTTAAAGGGAAAAAGGTTGTCGTCGTTGGCTACAAAAAATCAGCTATTGACTTAGCTGTTGAATGTGCCGAAGCAAACCAAGGTATATAGTTTAAACCTTGTTACCCATATTCGTGTTTCGCTTTCTGTTTTGAAAAAGTGAATACGTACAGGAAATAAAAGTTTTGAGATAACTTTACAAACCATAGCTTGCATTGCCATGACATGCTGATCAAATCTTGCAAAGCTTGTTAAGGTTATATCTTTGGAAAAAAGGTCAACACGTAATGCATCATATATGTATGAGCTCCAAAATCACGTCTTTGGAATCTAACGAGCTTCTCAAACTCACTCCACACGTCTCAGAATATCGACCTCAACACCATAATGGAGATTTGAAACAATATTTACTCAACTTGTTGTTTGTTGATCGAAGTTAAAATCATTTTGCAATCAGTCATTAAAGCAGCTAATTAACAAGTGTCCATATTTACTTACAGATGCTTTCAGCTTATACATGATCTTTCACACGTCTGTGTGGAATTTTGCATGGTTTTTGGATTCCACATATTAAGTCCAGAAAGATAATAGATTCCACATAAAAATTCCAGTCAGAAAAGGCACTTTGTGGCCAAATTAATGTCAAACAGGAGAAGTCTTTATCGATCTGATGTTTGGACTTGTACACTCGATTCTCGGTTTAATTAATTCTCGATCACACGAGTTTGGAATTTCACCATCCAGCTTGGAGTACTTTTGACTTTTTGAACTTTCACCAATCAAGAATTGACATGGCACTTTAATTAGCTCAAACAAACAGAAAGAGACCAAACATCTAAAAGAAAACAAACCTGTCGTTACCATATCTGACCAATCTTAAAATCTTCCTCCAGCACCTATATTCTATATTAAGTATGAATTCATGCAGAAATTCAATTCAAAGCTCCCAGACCTTGAAACATTTTTTCTTTTGTTGAAGGAATAACCCATAAAAAAAACATAATTTATTTTGCTTTGTTTCACACGTATGAGTTTATACTTTTATATTTCCAAATAAAATTTCGATAATGAAATACGCCATTCTGAAGTTAGCAGGGGCAAACGTAGTTATAGAAGGATAGCTAAGAGAAATTAGTGATTATTACAAGACGCTCCTAGCCATATAGCATATATTTGGCAACTATTATTTGAATGTGACTTTCCAACATAACTATGTATGCTATGCTAGTTTGTGTTTATGAAATCCGACAGTTATGTTATGCATTTTTTTAAGGACCAGAAGGCCAGCCATGCACCATGGTGGTAAGGACCCTGCATTGGACCGTCCCACATTACTCCATCTGGGGTTTGCCATTTTACTTGTTCTATTCAACCAGATCTTCTCAGTTCCTCCATGAAAGACCAAACCAGGGCCTTCTCAGGACCCTCCTTTGCCACCTATTATCTCCCATGGTAATTTATTCACCTCGCTTGAACATTTCGCAGATGATAATCTTGTAATAGATTGGGCTGTTTCTTAGAAAAAGCTGTTAACTAATATTAGAGAAAATTGTTTTTTGACAGAGACGAGCAGCTTCCAAGATCATTGAGTCCTATTTGGTATGGAAGCTTCCACTGCAGAAGTATGGCTTGAAACCAGATCACCCATTTGAGGAAGACTACGCATCTTGTCAGATGGCCATCTTGCCAGAAAATTTCTTCTCCGAGGCTGATAAGGGAAAGATACTGTTCAAACGAGCATCCAAGTGGTGGTTTTACGAGGGAGGAGTTCAATTTGACGACAACACCAAGCTGGAGGCCGATGTTGTGGTTCTTGCTACTGGTTATGATGGAAAGAAAAAGCTCAAAGCTATATTCCCAGGGCCCTTTCGCAGTTTAATGGAATTTCCCTCTGGCATGATGCCTCTGTACAGGTAAGGCATATAACAAGCTACACACGTATAATATGTGTGTGTGTGTGTGTGAGCAAGTGGACACCATATAATGCAGCAAATTCATTTCCATCTTGGCAGGGGTACGATTCATCCGTTTATCCCAAACATGGCTTTTGTTGGTTATGTCGAGAGTGTTTCAAACCTGCACACTGCAGAAATACGTTGCAAATGGCTGGCTCGACTGGTAGATGACAGGTTTAAGCTCCCAAATGTAGAAAAAATGCTTGAGCAAACAACCACGGAGATGGAAATCATGAAAAGGACCACCAGATTCTACAAGAGGAACTGCATTTCTACTTTCAGTATCAACCACAGTGACGAAATCTGTGAAGAGATGGGATGGACATCTTGGAGGAAGAAGAACTGGCTCGCCGAAGTATTCAGCCCTTACAACAGCCAAGATTATGAGGAAAAATGAAACCATAGTAGTGCATGATCTAAATCTAATAATTTTGTTGTTTAATTTATATCCCTCATTCAGTTACAAAAATAAGGAAGCCCATATGAGGACGGCATAATTAGTAGATATTATGTATACGTATTCAAGAACAATAATTATCAATAAAACATCTTATTCTTGCATTACGAGTGGTTCAAAAATTTTACAACATTAACAGATGTAGACATGGTTAAGTGCTTTGCCTACTAGATACATATACTAACAAACTGCAAAGATAACTACATAGACGTGTAGGTTAAGAAGGCTTATAGACTTTGAAGTAACTTCAATGTCTCATCGATATGCTTTTCAGGCTGGAACTGATTGTTATAGATGAGTTGAACCTTTCCGTTCTTGTCAAGAACATAGGTTTGCCTTCCCGGCAATGTACCAAAAAGATCAGATGGCACTCCCCAGTCTTTTCTAACCTTGTTACCCTCGTCGCTCAGCAATGTGAACGGGAGTTTGTATTTCTTTGAAAACGCCTAGTTCAATTCAAAAGACTCTGTTAAGTCAACCACCAACATTTTTTGTAGCAGTTATGATGTAGCTTTACACAAGTCAACCAGGAGCCAGTTGGCAAGTCCAGATATATTGGCTTCTAGCATACATAATTAAGTACACGGGGAATAAATTACAAAACAGTAGAATATAACAAAGATAAAGATGATGAATGTCCCCAGGGAAATAACAAGATAGGATGCATCCAAAATAGATTTATGCATTAGACAAAGTTACAAAGCCTCGTAAATGACATAACAGGCATCAGAAATGGTGTTAATACCAAATTGTAAATAGCAATACTGCCTTAGAGTTTATGAGCTACGCCGCTTAGATGAAAATATTTTAAATTACATAATTTTCGCATCGTCATTTAAGAAGATCAAGCAAGCCCTTGACAGTGATGAATAGGTTAATGCCCCTTAAACAGTGATTCAGTACTTTAACAAATGAGCTTCCATTTCTACCAAACTTCGAAGTGCAAATATAAAAAATTCAAGCATGCTAATGACGCAGGCAGTAAAATCAGGTTCAAGTCCATGCAGGTTCAATAACTAATTAGTTCAGAAGTATGTCCAATAACTCCAGGGCCGGTCCACCATGACAAAACTGCTACCTAATTTCAGAAGGTCTATCAATGAAATCTCTGCACAGAGCAAGTCCACTGATGATCATCATTAAAAGATACAAAGCTCTTTTCATGAGAATATGTTAACAGGCAACAAGGGTTGTTCGAAGAAGAGAAAGAGGGGTGAGGGTGCAGCAAATATCATTCAAAAAGGATGATCGAACACACAACATTTGTTTTATTCTTTGATATGCTACAGTATTAATGTTAAAATGCTTCATCCAACTGGATCATGTGTTTTACCTTGTGTGATGATGAATCATCACCACTTATCCCAACAACCTCAGCTCCTGCTTTCTTAAATTTTTCATACGAGTCCCTGAAGGCACATGCCTGCAACGCATCAAAGTTCCTTAGTACAATGATAGGTAGTGCTAATCAACCTTCAACTACTTAAGCAGGATTCACAAGTCCGCTTGTATAGTTCATGGCTGCAATGTCAATCGACAAAATACATTGCAAATTTTTCTGGTTAGAAAACTCAACACAAAATGTGGTGCCCCAAGAAACACATTGCTTCACTTAGAGACCCGTTTTCCATGGCACTTAAACCAATTGTTGGGTTTCTTTTGAGTCAAATGTGCGAAGTGTTGAAAGCAAAACAAAATGCAAATTACTACAGGGCTGCTTTGAAATTCTGTTATTTTCCACTTAGCAGTTGCACTTGCCCCCTACCACCACTTTGTTGGATGAGTGATCGCACACATAAACTCACAACAGAGAATACTTTAGTGGAGGAGGAGATAACACCAAATACTTGTAAGTGTATTTGGTTGCAACAACATAACACCAGTAGCAAATCATTTAACTCAATTCAACTCAACTCCACACATTCTATTACTTGAGTGTCTCTTGGCTCACTTTTTTCTCTATTAATCACAATGTCTCACTTACATTTGTATACATATAAGCCCTATGAGACATCTAGAGTATTCCCACTTGATGCATGTGCACCCTTATCCTAGTGTAGCTACTTCAATACATTCATGCACCATCAGACACATGCACATGTACCATCATGTAGAATGTCACCTAATGTTAATATAGAATAATCTTGGTGGGAAAAATTATGTAATCAACTTTACTTTTGAAAGGGCTTAGCCCTGATTACAAATTTCAACAACACAGACGCAGGAACCTCCGTCGCTGCTGAGTTGCATGCACCAACTAACCCACCATCACTCAATTAGGGGACAGGGACAGGGGCCAGTGAAGTCAACTTATCTCCTAGAAAATATAGGAATAGTAGTAGAAGTGACTCCCTACCTCCTGACAAACTCGGCCATAATCTTCGGATCATAAAGAACGGAAAAAGCAGACAGAAACTATGACTATGTCTACTGCGCTATACTCGTCAGCTTTCATATACATGTTGTGGAATCTCCAGAAGGACAACTGAGCCCTCTTCAATGTTTGTCTTTTTTAGTACAAACGATAATAAAGCAGAAAGTACATTGCCACCATGCGCGCGATCTATGAGTGCCTAAGGCATCAGTCTCCAACTCTTCCAGGACGCCAACTGGGGGATCTTCTAGCGGATAAAGACCAGGAGAGTAGCTTTTACTTTCTTTCGCCATCAGGTGCGCACTATGAAGCATGGACACCACATATAGGACAAGGTGCCATGTCGCACACTCTTCGACGGGCAGACACCTCGCAAACAATTCCGGACACATGTAGGACACCTTTATGAGGTGTTCGGCTATTTGCCATTGTCCGGACACCTATGAACACTTCTGAAAAAATTGTCGGACATGTATGGGGCAAAAAACCTATATACTTCCATATATTAGTGATCATTCTGGAAAATATACTTAAATCTTCTTCTTTCTTTTTTCTGCTACTTCCTTTTCCCCTACTACGTTCATTTCATACTTCCTCGATGGAATTTTGCTCCTTCGTCTTCTTTCTTATATCATGTTTCAGTAATCCTTACATGTATATTTTTGGTTGCTCTAAAAGATTGAAATAGAGTAACTTATGAAGATTTACACATTTCATACACACACAAACGGACGTATATTTATGTACCAATACCTTGTATAAGTATATACACATGCATATAGTTTAGTTGCATCCTGCAGTGCCTGGAATTTGACTTTTTGGAAATTATCGTGTCCGGTGTCCCTGTCAATGTCGGAGTTGGATTATGGTGTCCGTGTCTGTGCTGCTCAGCGTCTGCCCAAAGGTTTGGTTCTCTTCAGATACTAGTTTGTATTCCCAGTCGTCTTAAGCAGTTCTTTAGTCTATATATATATATATATATGCTGCCATTGTGATCTTGAACATACTGTGAAGATATTGCCTCCCAAGATTCCATGGCATCTGATTCAGCAACAGCCTTTTAAACGCTCTGTCCCAAGCTACTTGTAAACCTTTCTTCATATCCCAAAGTTCACCCTGACAAGACGGCACTCCACTCTTGAAACTTCCCTTAAGATTTTTGTCATCCCTTCATGCCATAGACAGTAAAGAATAACAGCCAGTCTTACTCTCTGGATTTGACAAATAAATCCCATCCTCTGAGTTGCAAAGCTTCAGCCTTGACTTGAGCCGAAGTTTGAGATACTGGGAAAAGGGAATTCATCCTCTTTGCTGAAAGAGGATACGTCCTCCATGTAACTCATTCCATGGAGGTCCACATAAGGACATTCAAAGAACAAGTACTCAATTGACTCTATTGCTGAGTAACATAAGGTACAAAAACCATATTGGTGATCCCCATAGCTTTCGTCAGTTTCTGGGTCCGAAACTTCCCATGGGATATGTTTCGAAGATCACTATCTAACGTGTTCATTATCTGTCGTTACTTAAGATGAGGGAAGTTGTCAACTGAAACAATCTATGTCAACATAAGACACCATTTTATCCTATGAATGAACAAAAGACAACAATAGACGTGAATATCCCAATAACAAATGCAAAAAAAGGTACGTGAAACTCACCCCTACTGGCCTGTACTCCGTGGAGTCAGCATAATGCATTTAAGACATCATGCGACCAACGTACATTGGCACAAATTGTCTGGAGCTCTGCAATCATTTCTAAATGCTCATTGATCTTACGGTTGGCTTATAAAAGAAGATTGAAGACTTGGGCTAGACTACAGCAATGAGGAGTGATCGCTGACAATGATGCGTCTCTATGAAGATGGAGGGAGGGTGGGGGGAGAGGTCTTGCAACATCTTTTCTTGTCTGCCGTTATTCCAGCAAGGTTTTGCAGCATTGTACCCAGAGAAACCTTCACTCTCAACCTGTTCCATGGGAGCAGGTTTTGGACTTGACCATTAGAGCTTGTAAAGGGACTACCTCTTTTGTTAAAATGAGGACTTTGACATTTACCGTTGCTACTCTATTTCGATGGCTTTGAATGGGAATATATTGCGACACAAAACCATGAGAGTCTGACATATGCTTGCTATTATTAAGAATATGATTGTGGCTGAGGAAGTGCACCCAGAAACTTCGACTGTCACGCCAGCTTGTGTCAGTGCTGATATTATTATTTATAACTGATATCCCTAATGGTTTATTTCCTTGTATAGACAGCTGATGACTTAGAGCCAGTGAGAGGGCTATAACCGGTGCTAACAAATACGCTTGAGTTTTTGCTTGATAATATGGCCTTCATATATAAACAATAATTGTAAACATGGTGCTAATACCCCATGTCTTGGGTTTTGGAAGTTAGATGAATCCAATTCATGTAGCCGATATCAAAACTCATACCTAGTCCATGTAAGAAAGCCACTAGTAAGCCAAAAATGAGCGGCAGGAAGTGTTATCATCATGCAACCTCATAGTCCCCCAGGATAGATGGGTAGAGCAAGTCCCAGGCTGCCAGCTATTGAAGGGGATATTTGAATGCAAATCTATTCAATCTCCAAGAGTTCCTATCAATGATTACCTTCTTGGCAAAATCTGAGTTCCTTCTGCATTTTACGTAATTCCTAGAGGAGAATATTATCACAAAAACATTGACCTCACTCGCCATTTTCACGCTCGCTTGGGACTGATACTGTTACTCTTGCTACGAACTAAGCTCAGGTAAATGTTCATATTCAAGTTTAATTCAAGGCCTAATCTCTTAAGCACCTTAATATTTGGCAACTAAAGGTCATATTAAGCTCACAGGAGCTACAAATATCATTCATTTGGTAAATTAAGAATCCTCAAGAGAGTAAATTTGAATATTGAAATATACTTCATTCACATTATTAAACCATACCTGTTTGGTGCAACCAGGGGTTTCATCAGCAGGGTAGAAATAGACAACCACAGGCTTGCCCTTGAACTTGGAGAGGCTCACATTTTTTCCATCTTGGTCTTTCAATGTAAATGCTGGAGGCACCGTGCCTTGCGTCACCTTTTAAAAGAAAACCAAGCGAAACAAGTTATCGTTTACCGAATCTAAGGGAACTAAAAAGACCAAGAAAGTGAACAGGAGAGCTAAAAGCAATGTACTTTAGCAAAAATTGAAGTTTTGACTGAAGAAGAAGATGGGATTGAGGTAGAGGAAGAACGAGAGAGCTTGAGACCATGAAATTGAGATTGTGGTAATTTGTGGAGAATTGAATTGTTGAGACACAATGGGGTTTTGGGGGATTGGGTGGGGAACAGAGAATGTAGAGTGAGCTTAGGTAAAGAGACCGAAGCCATTACGGTTCTCTAAGGTAAAGGAGGGAGCGGCAGGGTTTGTTTATTCGTTGGCAGAGTAATGTCTCCAAGAAAGTGTTGCTGAGAAAGATAAGGGGGTAGGAGGGTGTAAGGAGGAGCCAATGGCAGGAGTTTTGAGTTGGGAAGATGGGGATAGAGAGGGGATTGGTGTGGACAATTGGTGACCCCAATTCCTGATTATGGCAATTACAGCCACCTAAATTACCGGCTTTCTTCCAACAAAGCTGGGTGTCTTAGGGAGGTTCCTGCTAATTAGAGTCCAATTTTACCACTTGAAGCATGTTCTTAGTTTTCCCTCTTTTTGTTCTTAAATAAATTAAATGTGACTAATATATGACAAATTGTATTTGTAGAGTTTTTATTCATTGGTAGGAGGAGTAAGAGTAAAATGGAAAGGAAGATTAGAAATGATACGCTTTCTTCCGGTTCCGTATTTTTCCTCATCCAAAAATGATGAGAAAGGAATGAGAATACAATAATGAAGTCCGTTCACTTTCTAATCTTCTTTATGTCTAGACTCTATGCATTAGGAAAGGTAACATAATTATTGCTTGGCTTTAAATCAGTAGACGGATGCATGTGTGAGTGGGTGTGCTAGAATCTTAAAACGAGCCAAATGACTTCAAAAGCAAGGCCAAATAAATTAAAAACTTGTGTGATGAGGTTTTCAAGCAACTGAGTGATCTGGGGAGGCAATTATTAGGGTTCTTTTACCCGTTATTTGGACTTGATGGATTTTCAAGCATTACACCGATTAATATACTCCTAGACTACCTAAATCACTCTTATCTACAATGCCAGTGATTTGTGACTCGTAAAAACTTACTTTCATCATTCAACTTTCTGCAATCTCTTGAGAAATCATGTTTTGCGTCACATATTCGAAGATTGAACTCCACATGTCTAGGATCAATAGAGGGATTACACATGCAGGCAAAGACTAAGCTACGGTAGCCTTAGATGTAATTGGTGTGTTATGGTGCTGAAGAGGGTTTCCAAAATGTCCCAAGTATGTAGCTTTTATACTCCATCTCTGGACTGGACGTACGATCTCACACTTCCTTAGATGCTGGCACTTTCTTGAAGAAATAGGAACTGCTTGTTCTGGGTTACCTTCTGAGAATGTGGCCTTTCGAGTAAGAACGTCCGAGGTGAGTTCCTAGTACTTCTCCCACGATTGGTTATCGCCCAATTTTTAGGTGTTGTTTATGAGTTTCTAATGTCCTCTAGTTTTTCCATATTAGTACACGTGTCAGTAGCTTCAAATTTCTGGCCTAGACATATGGATTGTAAATAATTTAATTATTAGGCTTACATATTATCTTCCCTGTTTCCTTCTTACAAGGGAACAAATTAGGAAAAAAAAAGTAGATAGTGATACATCTTTGTTCTTCTATTTTTTTTATTTTTTATTATGTCTACCATGCAAGCTCTTTCTCTGAGTGGGCATGGTCCTCGGTAGAATGATAGAAAATAAGCCCTTTTTCAGAACACAAATGAATGGTGAAAAAGACTTAAGCTCTGTTTGAAAACGTTTTGGTTTTCAATTTTTTCTTCAGTTTTGTCAACTAAAAAAAAAAAAACCCGTTTGGCATATAGTTTTTATTTATTTTTCTTCAATTATGAAAATTAATTTTTAAAACAATGTTGTTTTTAAAAACTCCCATTTTAGAGTTTTGAGTTTCTAGTTTTGATTTTTATTTTGAGACCAACCCTTTCGCCACAGCCACCGTCGGCCACGGCCGACCATCGCCACGCCCCACCACTGTCACCGTAACCACTACCAAAGAAAAAACTCAAAATAAAAACTAAATAATCAAACATTCAAAAAAAAAATTAGATAATCAAACACCCATTTATTTTTGTAAAAAATAAAGTCTAAACTGGTTTTTATTTTTATTTAAAAAAATTAAAATTAAAAGTGATTTCAAACGCTACCTAAGCTACGGTCATATATCGGTGAAAAGACAAGCATGGTAGGAGGAGGGAGACTGCTTTTGCCTTGGGGAATCCCAAACATGGTGACAGCGGTTGGTGATTAGTTGGCCGGTCCATAAGGCCAATCAATAACTAATATTATACGATTACTTAAAGTACGACCTTTCAAATATATTTTCTCAGAGTGTTATGTGGTGTTACTGAAGAGATGCATGGATCATTGCTTAACATTTTGATAGGATATCTTTCACACTTTGTTAAGAACTAAATTTTTAAAGGATTTTAAATTGGAAATTAAATTTAGAACTCAATTCTTTTTTCTTGTTTTGTTTGGAACAACAGGAATTCAAATCACAGTACTTATATTTTGTGTTTGGAAAATAAAAAAAGTCAGAAAGGCAATGGATTTTTAGGTAATTTTATCCTCACTTGAAAATGCAAAACAAACTATGGTAAGTGATTTCACGTGCGCTGGTGAAAGCACATGGTGGTGGCAGTTGTGTGCGAATAGTAATAGTGTAAGTGGTGGTGTAGCGGTTCTTATGGTGGAAGTGGTGGGGTGGTCAATTAATGGCAACGATGGTAGTGGTGGTGGTGCTGTGGCATTAGCGGTGGTGTTGTCATATGGCATCAGTGAAGTAACATCGACATCGGTGGTTGTGGAGGTGGTGGGAAGGTTTGGTCATGGTAATAGTGGTAGTGGTGTTAACGATGCCAGGGTGTGAGCAGAGTAATGTAAGCTACAAAACTGACGGTGACGACATTGGAGATGATGATGGTGGTGGTGTTGTGGCATCAGTGGTGGTGGCAGTGTGGCATCAACGGCGGTACTTGGGCTACGGTCTACTGATTATAACGATGATTGTTGCGGTCGTGGTATCCATGCATCACTAGTGGTATGTTGGTGGTAATATTCATGGCAGTAGGGGAAAAAAAAAGCTGATGATAATGATGATGGTGGTAATGATGACAATCATGTTGATTGCGATACAGTCGATAAAGTGGGTGTAACGATCTAGTAGAGGTGGGTATAGCGATCAAGTGGTGATGGTAATGATGCTAACATAATGGCGACAGTAAATGTGATGATGGTCTAATGATCGTAGAGGTGAAAAGAGTAAGTAAGAGTATATTTGGAATTGATGGGATTTCATTTCAAAGACTCAAATTTTGTTGTTTGGAACATCAGAAAAAAATATTAAAATTGGATTTCATGGGATTTATTTCTATAGTATGAAATCTGATGAAAAATATTAGCATTTCCTGAGATTTAGATTTATTTAAATTAAAAGTAACTAGTTATCTTTCTTACCCTCTAGTTATCTATCTTACCCTTTTTTAGATCTCTCCAACAATGAACTTACCACCATCGAATTTATTGTCACTACCTCCACACCATTTTTACTACCACCACCAGTACCACTATAACCATCACCACTACGCCATCACTATTACCACTACCATCTCGCCATCACTACTGCCACCACCGCCGCTGTCGTCGTAATCGCCACCACTATTGCCACCTCTGCCATTGCCACTGCCACAACTACTGCCACCACCATCGCTACTGCCACCATTACTACAGCTACCACTATTGCTACCATTACTACCGCCACACTACTGCCACCGCCACCACTGTCATCACAACCACCATCCCCGCCATCACCACCATCATCATTACCACTGTCGTCGCCATTATCACCACCACCGTTGCCATCATTGCCACCATCACATCCACCACTATTACCATCGACATTACTATTGGCCTCACTTGACCACCATCGGTTACACATTGTTACACCTCATTATTATTACCGTCGTTACCATCACTTGACCACCCCTATCACTTCCACCCTTGATGTCGCTACTCTTAGTGGTGCTACCACCACCATGTGGTGGCACTAGTACACTTAAGACTACTTATCATAGTTCGCTTTTCATTGTAAGTCGATAATATAATTGTCTAAAAAGTTAGTACCTCTCTGTTTCCTTTATTCTCCATACACAAAATAGGAATTCAATAATTTGGATTCCCTTATTTTCCAAAAAAAAAAAGAGAGACTTGAATTCCAAATTCAATTCTAAATTTGAAATTCAAATCACAAAAAAATTGGTTCCAAATAGGGTGTTAAGATAATTAACTATGTTAAGGTAACTAACTATGTTCAAGTAAATTAAAATTTCATGAAATTAAATTTTATGAAATCCGACTATTTCTCATTAAAATTTTCAGATTTTAGGCAAATCTCATAAAATTCAATTCTAATTCTTTTCTTTTTATGTTCCAAATCTACTTTAATTACAAAAAAAGAAAAAAAAATAGTATTTCACTACTTTTTGTTATTAGTTTTCTTGATTCGTAAAGAGCTCAAGGGGTAACTGCTAAGAGCCTTAAGCCCCAAATGCTAAAACCCTAGAGAAAGGGTCACCTTGTGCAAAATTAATGTTAGAATTTATCAATGGAGGAATTACAGAAAGCAATGCAGGGATTGCAGAAAGCCATCGGTAGTGCAGTTTCCAAGGACCCTAAACCTGCTTCCATCACTTCTGACTCATCCCTTGCATCAGCCGGGCCACCCGCTTTCTCGCCCGACCCATCTCGACTTGTCCTCACAAGGCCCCCAAGGTACCGCCTCTGTGTGTGTGTTGTTACATTGATTGATGAGATTGTTTTCTGGGGTAAGCCTTTCTGGGTAGTATATGTTGGTGTTTTTTAATTATCTAAATTAGGAAGATTTTGCTTGGGGTATTGGAACGGCCTTGTGAAATTGAATGGCTGAAAGTCTGAAACCCACGTTGTGTTCCTTGCCGATTGAAGTGCACTTGTGAAATTTTCACCCATTACATGTCTTTATTCTGAAATTTTTGATTGGAAGCCAGCATGTGAGATATGTAACCATTCACTAATTATCTAATACAACGCCTTGTATTAATTATCTAATACAAGGCCTTTTTCGCTGGAGATGCTTTAATATGCTTCAGACTAGTTTGAGGCAGCTGGTTTAAGTTCTTCCCTGCTCTACTTTGTGCCTTCGCGGGTTGGTAACATGTTGGCCTTGCATTTAAAGTTTATGTTTCATGCATTGTACTTGTAACACTCCTTCACAAGCTTCAAATTTTGACTCTCATTGATCGCTACAGCAAGTATTCCCACTCTATCCCACCACCTTTCGTATTGCCACTTTCAATGTAATGTAAAAATGTTTTCATGAGTGAAAACATTTGCGTTTTAGGGTCCTCTTTCCTCCATAATGACCATGAAAGCATTTTGTGAAGTCATTTTAATAGTTGATTTTTTTTTTTTTTGGGGTTTTAGTGGTTAGTGTGGGGTGTGTTGTCACGAACCAGCTTGACGATTGGGAGTGCAGAAAATTTGTTATAACAGGCAGGGAACTGGGAGGAAGAGAGAGAGTCTACGTGTAAATACTCTGTAATCCTTTGAGAATTAATTGTCATTTTTCTTTCCTTTTTTCCTTTCAAGTGCAAGTAGCAGTTTTTAATTAATTGGTTCCAGAAACTGTTACCCTGGAACACATCTCCGCTCGTAACATATATATTTGCATGGTAGTGCTCTTAGGTTTATAGAGCTAGACACTGTGGCTCTTGCTCCTTAAAACAGGTTACATCTGTGAGAACTAACCGTAACGGAATAAACGAACTTCTCCCCATTACAAAGCTCAGGTGTGGTTACCGACTCCGTTGTTTGCATTCCTGAGAGGCTGAAAGTGGCTAATATGTTTACACTAATAGTAAAGATACTATATGTATTATTATATAGGTTTTTGCAGGAAAGTTTACTCCTTTTACGTTTAATTTGTTGTTATATGAGCTTTTCCGCACCATTTATTCTCAATATCATAGTCCTGTAAACACCTTTATGCCTGGGGTATCTCTTTGACTGCAGAAATATGGTATCATTGGGGACCTGCTCGAAGGTATGTGCCATTTGCTTTGTTGCTGGGGTAGTTGTTGGCTACACGCTGAAGAGGCGGGTCCGGCGTTGGGCGTCCAAACTTCTCAGAAGAATAAAGGATGACTAAGTTTTACCCATCCCTAGCGTCTTCCGCTGTCTTACTTGCATTATTCACACATGAATGGCGTCAAATATGTAGCCACTGACAGATTTCAGTCGAACTGTGATTCAAGTAGAAATGTCTGTTGTAGATGATGTTTTACCAGCTTAGGGTTCTTCCTAAACGGGTATTCGAGTAAGCATTGATTATGCTATTGCAACTGTCAAATAGTAGAGGCTTGGTCCTTCCTCTGCTGCCCTAGTGATCAACATGTATGTCACGCAGTGTTTGAATTTAACTAGATATATGGAATTGCTGTAATTCATTTCTGTTGATTGTTAGGAGCCTCTTAGGGGTATTTCACATATTTCATGGATGCAAACGCACCCAAAAAAAGCTTGGGCCTGTTATAAAGTTACTCAAACAAGGGAGACATCTAAATTGTACTTTATTCCACTTGGGCATTCCATTGTTAGGGACATCAGCGGTGTGATATTTGCATCTACATTTCTGCTGAAAGTTGTACAAATGTATACTCTGAACGATTAATAATTACACACCATGAGGAGAAAAAATAGCTAGAGACTTCAGTAGCAAAAATCTTGCTTCAGAAATGCTCCTTGTGGAATTCGAACCGCGTGGATGTCTTGTGAGTGAGCTCATGTGATAGCTTCTTCAGCTCCTTTGCTAACACTGGCATCCCACAGTAGAATACCCCTGCAGATTGGCGTTCCTTTTTCCGATGAGTAATCTTGACATTGTTAGATTGTCAGTAAATGTGGAGCTAGGTATCTGATCATAACCATGTTGATCACATTAACCAAAGGATTTTTGCGGCATGTTTGCTCTGAACTTTATGAACTTCATATGAGATACAGTTCTAGAGTCTAGGCAACCCAGTAGTGTAAAGAAAAGGTAAGGGGATAGGGAGCAAACCAGAGAGTAATGTAAGATAAGGACTGGCCATGTTAGATGTGGTTTTAGCAGGTATTTACAGAAAAGCCAAAACACGGTTAAGTATCTCAGTGTACTGCAGTCTGTGTAAACTGTAAAGTTTGGTAGACATGAAATCTTTGACACTGTTTTATATAAGAGAGACAAAATTTCATCTTTACTATCTCCATCATAATTATTTAATTCCAGCCTTTTCAACATCTTGGCTTATATAATTACATGAGTTGGCATGTGGTTGAATCATATTACAGATGAACTGGGAACGGTTCTTACTGCTAGACATCAGGTCCAAGAATGACAGGTATGAAACTTGTGTAAATATAGTTGTTCATTGCTGAATATCATTACCTACTGTGGCATATGGATACTTTGATGATATTTTTGTGAAGACTTCTTTCCAGTCTGGCCTTGCAAAATGTGTCCTTACCTGTGATAAAATTGAACTTAGACATAATGATCTCTAAAGAACATGTTTGCTCCTTCATAATTCAAGAACTGTCAAAAGATATTTATATATAGAAGTCTAGCATGTATAGTTACGTGGTGCCGAAAAACAAGTGGTGGCTAAGGAATTAGTTTGATCTTTGTGATGCAAAAGGAAATAGTGAATCGTACCCTGGTTCCGGATAGGATGTCAACACCATGTTTTGCATGGTTGAGAGCTTGGACCATGGTGATGAGGGTTGACCTTGCATCACCTTCTTCATAAACACTTGTAAGGTAATTGTGCAGCTCAATCTGACCCTGTTTCAGAGTAATTTTGAGAGCAGAGTACGAGCAAAGTCAGTTGGCTGCTTGTTTGTAAGAACTTAAGAAAAAGCAACCACAAGGAACAATGCTAAACAATGTGCGGTTTACTTTGTGGTCCATCTCTGCAACTTCATTCATGACCCCTTCAAACCATTCAAAGGATCCAGACTCTCTTGTAACCCAATAGAAGTGTGCACTTTTAGCCCTCTGCGATTTCTTCTTTTCTCGTGTTGTCATACTTGAAGATGTAGAACTGGTTCGACTATCATCTGATCTACTGGTTTCTGTGTTTGAATCCTAATCCAGCATCAGTACGACAATTATTATATAATGTACGTGAAAAACAGCACTGGAAGTGGAAGTACTACACTGCAGTGCAAATACCGTTTGGTCCTCTGTCTTTGTATTGTTCAGTAGATCTCTAAGAACACTTATAAAAGGGGTAGCTCCAATTCCAAGCCCCACAAGAAGTAAGACATCGTAGTTCCGGTAGTCCTGCGCTGGAGCGCCATAAGGTCCATCGACAAGCAGTCTGGGTAATCTGCATCAGTGAGTTATGCTGATTAGAAGTCGTTTCTTAGAAAAGAGTGACCTTGAACCAGATTAAGGCGGCTAATGGTCACTTAAACATGTTACCCTCTTTGATCCACATTCCCCAGTTGGCCAAACTTTGCTCGACCAATCACAGAAGGTGAGTCATTGTCCTCTGTAAATACTCGTTTGAGTTCCTGCGTCCAGTCCCCTACTGTCCGGATGTGAACGCTGAGGTAGTTGTCTCCTGGTGCTGAAGTTATTGAAAATGGATGCCTGTAATAATGATACGTGGTTAAGGTAAATGCTACAGGAACCGTAATTTTTGGAGAATGACAACTTAAACCCAGCAAAATCACACTCACCATTCAAATGGGGAGATTGTCGGGCATTGTAGAAATATGTACTGACCGCTTTTGTATCTAAATCCATTTGGTTTGGACATGATTATGCTGAAGACATCTCCTGGTAGCACCGAGACCTGCAATGAACAAGAAGGCTCTAGTAAAACATGTATCACGGGGGGTTCTTTTGCAGCTATTTAGGGTGCCTTAGTTGTTATGTGTAATTGTGGGCCCTTGTAAGACATGTAGCTCAGGATCTTTTACAGCTATTTAGGGTGCCTTAGTTCTTATAAATAATTTTATGACTATGCTGCCGATAGATTCTTTACATGAAAGACAGATTCAATTTGTCTTCTTACTCCATCCCTGTACTACATGCAAAATAGTTGTCATAAAAAATCTGTAAGAACTTTTAGCAACGTGTGTGTGTGTGTGTTGCTCTTGCTGTATTAGTTAGTATATGATAGTAGAGTTGGAGTTGGCTAAGTGAAGACATTCGTTACCTTCAAGATCCTAACCGAATAATGTTCTGACCGACATGTTCTCAAACTTCGCTCTGCTATATAGAGGATAAGTGGAGCAGAGATGTACATCCATGTCTGGGACATTAACAGAGTAAGATTAGTATATTACAGCAGTCGAAGTTCGGTATAGGTGCAAGCTTGTAAGTACATCAAAGTTCTTACTGTTTTCTGATACCATCTGTGAACTAGGAACAGAAAGGTTCCATGAACTATTAGCAATATGTAGACCAGACCAAGAAGGTGATGGGAGAACCAGAATGCATTAAAGCCCGTAAGTCGGTTGAAGGGCGGCGGCAACTTCATCACGTTTCTGCGAAAGCGTCGTGTTGCTAGTGTGAACGCGATGGTCATTAGTATCACCATAGAAATCCCAGTGATACCTTCAACTCCTGTCAGAAGATCTTTGTACGTTGGCTTCTTGTTATTCAAATCAGAGGCTATGAGAGCGAATTTTTCTGGCGATGCGTTGATAATGCGGGGAAAATCACAAGCCATATGGTTCCCGGCATGAAGTAGGATCCCAATCCCTATAGCACATGCAACTATCTGTGAATTGACATTTCTTGTTAGGATCTTTAAGGTTTCAAGGCTCAAACATAGGGGAAAATCACGTGATTTGCTTACCCTTGTTATCCTTTGCAAGGGAAAACTGACACGATTTTGGGGAAATTGTAAATTTTAGTAAGATTCTGATTTAAAATAATATTCGATTACAAGGGCCACGTAAACATTAGTTTTTTGTGGTTACAAATCTTTTTTCAGACAAGGATTTGGGAGGAGGATGTTCTACCTTGTGAAAATTGATGTTGTCGTCGAAAGGGATGAATAGCCTGGCTCGTGTAGAACGCAGCCAAGTTAGCATGTTTCGACAAACTGGCAAAAGGATGAGAGCCATGTTTAGCTTTAGAGTCTCTCCGGCCCCTTTAGCCATCGTCAGGCAATAACCCATTACTTGAAATGCTGCCTTTTTTTTGTACTGATTGAATTTCCAGGCAAAGAGTCCACCCATAGCCATAAACCAGAGCAGTAAGATCCAAGTCCTCTGCCAGTGCTCCATTGCAAGACACCTGAATGTGCAACTTATCCGGCGTACCACGTTTTGGGGCCTGAATGTACTCAAGTTTTGACTCCAGCCTACACTTGCTATGCTGAGGGGTCTGCTGTAGTTCATGTAGGTGTCCCTCTGTAGAAGAAGGGTCTCCAATTGCCACAACTGAATCAAGAAAAATGCAGGGATGACGCAAACATAACATAGATGTAGAAACCACTTTATAGTCCAAAACACAAATTCAGCTTTCTGCCTACGGATTTCCTGGTGGGGGGTGCAAATGGAATTACGAAAATCCAAAACTTTTACCGGTATGTAAACCTTGTTTCGGATGATCCGCGATTATATGGACAGTTTTTATAGTTCAAAGTTCCATGTTTGCTCTGTAGGAGTTTAATTATAAGTAACTATACCTGTGAGAAGGTGGTAGTTCCGAATTCATAAGTGACCGGGTTAACATTTTCTTAAGAAAAGGAAAACATAAGACTAGTCGAGGCTTCACAGGTTATACGTATTTACCTCGATATAACCAAGATTTTCTGGGTCCAGTTCTTCCATTATTAGGGAAGCGTATTCCTCCGCCCGCTCCTTCAATTTGGACAGCTTATTTGTAGAAGCGCTAAGCATTATAAGCTGCACGAGGGGAAAAGGGAAAGAAAAAAAAAAAAAAAGGAACAAGTTTACAGGAACATTCTAAAACCATGCATATGGCTAGCTTCATCCTAAGCATTATTAAGATGCATTAAAATGAAAATAAGATTATATTATATGACCATTCATGTAAAGGGATTCATCCATTTCAGATTAATCGTATTCTTTTTTTCATATCCACTATCTTTTAAACGTACAATAGGCTTTCCTATGTTGCATACTTCTCATCTTCACATCGCGATGAAATAACTTTACCATTTCACGACTATGAGAGTTCACCTCGCTCCCACTACTGTTTTGATACTTAATATATTTGTTGAAATATTGGTGTTGAGCCACGCAATAGCTTTTCATCATATCTATATAATGGTGGGTGATATATATGACTACATATGGTATACAATCATTGTTCGACACTTGACACAACGGTGAATCTTGTTCAACTCCGGAATTAATAGTTACTACATTTAAGAATTAGGCTTAGAAAGAAGTATAATTTGATCCTCAAGAATAAGGTCCAAGTCCAATGGTCATTCTTGACTATCAGCGCTTGAATATTATGTCTATACGATATACATGGTTCAAGGATTCACAACAGCACCATTCAGAGGTCATTATTTCAGATTGTGACTTTCGATTGATTGCAGTACAAACAAACGAATTACGGAAATTATATATATATATATATATATATATATATATATATATATATATATATATATATATATATATATATATATATATATATATACCTCCGATCCGTCCCTTAGAAATACTTCTCATGACTCGTCCCTACGAACTAGTGTAGTTGTTAATAGAAAAAAAGGGACCTGCATACTTACCACTTTCAATAGTGACGCTGCAACGTGACATTAGCACAAAAAGGGTAAACAACACAAAATTAGATTCAAAACAGACTCTACTCTGGGAAAACATAAAATACATGAGCCATCTACTTGTCTTGGTCACCATGACAATTGCGGTGTGCACGTTAGATAGAATATGGTTTGACCTACCTTAATTTTTGGAATCCATTTTCAATCTGATATCTGACTTACCTCCTGCACTTCCTCCCTTGTAATTCTTCCATCTTCATTGCTATCCGCCCTAAGAAAAAGACAAACACAAACACACACACACACACACATATATTGCATCACAAACATGTTTTATTTGGATACTGACATAAAAACTAACTAATTACAAGAAAATTAATTAGTGTTCCACTAAACTGGTTACTAAATATAGCATCATGCAGCATCTCTGCCCTGCATGCGGGCTTCCGACATAATCAACGAAATTAAGGTGCCAGGAACACGTCTGGTGAGAGAAGAAAGGAGAGGGAACCCACATGTCAAAGAAAATCTGAAGGCGAGCGTCAAAGCTCTGGTCCGAGATTTGCAACCAGAATTCGTGAAGCTCGGCTTTCGTTATCTTCTTCACCTTCTGACGTCTTCGTCTGGCCAGTGCATCGAACACCCCCAACGCAAACTCCTTCGAGTCTGACATACCTACGTATACAGCAAGACATGAACATTAACGGCAGTAAGCTGGAGAAATCGTACAAAAACATCGAACAAGCTGTGTTCGTGGCTTGTTTTCGTTCGCTCGAAAACAGAAACGTTTTGAAAAAGCTTTGAATCTTTGAGTCAGAGACGTGCATGCTCGATCCGTAGTATACGAAAATCAGTAGAGGAGGCTCCTGCGTACCTATGCATTCACCAAAATCTTCCCTCGAGAGGAGTCCATCCTTTGCAAGACACTCGAACCGCGATTCCACCATCTTCCACAGCGCGTCAGCGTCAGACGTTCCCGTAGTCTTGCTAATGAATCTCAGCCCTCCGAGCGCCCTTTGAGCGCTAGATTTCGTCCTGACAAGCTTGGCCTTCATTTTCATGGCTTCGCGTGCAGATACCGACGCCGACACCGTGGGTTCCTGATCAACGTCCGACGAGGTCGTAGACGGCGACCTCAGCCACGAGAATTTCCTCCGAATCCTCTGCGTCGCCGAGAGGCTCCTCCCGAAGAATCCGGTCACCTGTTCCTCAGTGCCGCCTGCAGAATTCGCGATAGAAGCGGGCGTGACATTGCACACCACAATGGACTCGTCTTCAAGCTCGAGCGTAATTTCAACCAAGTCATCACCCTGCTGGTGGTTCTGCCTAAGATCATTAAGAAAGATCGGCAACATTGCTCCGCCGATGACGCCGTAGTCCGTAGAACCTTCCGGCAGATCAAACCCTCTGCTGTAACTCGATCTCCTGGATCCGCTGCCCAGCGACGACGACGACCTCATGATGTTGCCCTCGGAATGATTCCTCTGCACAGCTTGCTTAGCTAGCTCATTAGCTATATGTTCTTTCCTTTTTTTTTTGGAGAAAATGAGTCTTGAATTTCTCTGTCTCTCTCTAGTAGCCGGGGCACGGAGAGCGCCTTGCTTCACACGCTTCGTCTGAAAAATGCTCTCTCTCTCGCTAAACAAACAGCTCTCAACCACTCTTTGCACACAGTTTCAACGCTTTTTGTTCCCAGCTAGCTAAAGTAGTCGTGCGTTAGAGTAGTTGAGAGAGAGAGAGAGAGAGATTTTGTTCGAATTATTGCTCCCGCTAGCTCAAGTCTGTATACCTCTATATAGACATAAATATTATGTGAGGGGAGATCGATTATACTAAAATAATTTTGTATAACATTAAAAGATGGACACGGACTGCTAGACTACTTCTATACTACTCGTAAAACAAATCAACTTTGGCTTAAAATAGGGATTAATTAGTGGCGTTCATCCGCAGACGGAATTAATGAAAAGAAGGGAGGGTGAGGTGTTGGTTTTCTGCGGGATCAACGGCGTTGATTGTGCCGCGTAGGTGAAGGTGCTGGAAGATCAATGGGGAATGATCCGAAAATATATATATAAGAGGGAATATATAACCAAGAGGCGTTTATATTTTATTTTATTACATAAATAATAGAATAAGGCGATTTATGGGAATTGAAGCTTAATACTGCGGGGGGTTAGTCGGTAACCTGTCTCGGACACGACGACTCTCTTTGTATGTTTCATGAGATTGGGTTGCAAGTTAAAGAGTTTCCTTTCTACTGCTGCATACACAAATATATATATATACAAAAATGGTTAAAAGGATTGGACGAGATGAATCACAGTGACCAGGGAAGATCGAGGTCTCCTTCAAGATCACATATTCGACTCTAACGCGGGAGGTTGCGGTAAGGCTACTCCTGTTTCTGGGCAGCTAGCTTTTGAAAAATATTTGAACGCTTATATTTCTTAAATGTTACTCCTTCCGTTCCGGTTGTTTTTAAAAATCGTTCGCTTCCCAAGTTAAGTAAGATTCTTTAGGCGTTTATCCATGTTTATCCTTTTTTTCACTTTATTTATTTTATCTTTCTTTTCATTTTTAATTATCTATCTTCTTATTTTCTCTCGATCTCATGTTTGCTTTCTCATCCTCTCTAAATACTTATGACCATCAATAATTATAGGATCGAGGGAGTAATTCACAATTTTCATTTGATCTATTCTGGAACACTTTCGCCGCCCATGCTTGGTGTTTTCAATTCTACATGGACTACTTTATGTTAAATCGAGACGTGTATATGGTATTAGGCAAATTGTTCATCATTTTAATTAAGTCTCAAAAGCACACTGCCCGACTGCCGGCCGGTTAATCTGCAGTATACTGCGTCTACTTGAAAATCTGAGTCACCTTTCACTTTTAAGTTCCCTGCTTTTCTATTTCAGTTTCAAAGTTGTTGCTTCCGTGACACTTGTTGAACTCAATTAATACAGAAATGTGGAGCTCCAATAGAGAATTGAGGATGTCTCTCGAGGCCTCTGTCATTTCTTCCATTCCTTGAGAATATTGTATCAAGTTTTAATCTTGAGAAATAGTCAAAGACATGGAGTATAGTTTATCATGCAGTTTCAAGAATGAGTTTCCGCTTTGATAATAGAGGTGATCATTTTATATTTTGAGCAGTCCGTTAGAGACCAAATCACAAGGCCCGGTCAGGATCCAATTCTCATGACCGGCCTCCGCAAGGAGCCATCGACGCACCTTCGATCGATATTCTGTTCTCGTAGACGTACCGAGAGTTCTCTGACTAGTCTATAATTTTAGAGATCGAACCAAAGAAGAAAGTTGAAGGGGTTAAACTTCAGACCCTATTAATCCTTTTATTAGGTAGGACAAGTTCTATTGTTGCAACATTAATATAGTAACCTAGCTATTCTATGTATTACTGCTAACTAGAATGCAACATGGGTTCTAATCTAAAAATATTCTTGCTAATCAGAATGCAACTTAGCTTGCTGCCGTGGCTAAGTTGTGCTGGTATTTGCCTCCCCGATTAAATCGGCGACCTGTAACGTAACAGAAGAAAGGGGCCGGCCACCGTCTCCCTGCACGTACTTTTTTCTTTTTAGAAGGTCTACCAACTTGGAATATGTTGGTTGTGTGAAAACAAATTGGTACTACTCTGAATGTGTTGGCAGTAATGTACTTCTCTACTATCTATCTCCGATTTTACTTGTACTTTTGAGTTTCGCAACTCACAACATCAACAATAATAGCGATAATAACATGAGGTCAAATTGGTCATTAGCAACAAAAATGAACCTTTATCGCTAATGACCAATAATAAGATCTTAATAACTGCTACGATTCTTAAAGGTTCATTTTTGTTGCTAATGACCAATTTGACCTCATGTTATTATCGCTATTATTGTTGATGTTGTGAGTTGCGAATCATACCAATATTTATTCTTATTATTGGCCTCAACAAAAATGATCTTAATTAAGAATCGTAGCAGTTATTATCATTTTCTCCTGAGTGTGATAGAGATGATTAAAGGTTGGACGGATGAGAGAGACATGTCCTCAGTACTTGGCTTAGAGGTATAAATTGGTTAGAGAGAGAGAGAGAGTTTGTTTTAATTAAATTAAGAAAGACGAAAAATCTGATTTGATATGCTTTTTCAAAGTTAACTACTTCTTTGAAAATTAGCGTGTTTTTAGACATATTTTTCTATTATTGATTGTCCTACTCCTTGAACTTTTTAACGGTATCCGTCATCCGTCAACCGAGATACTTATTAGGTACGTTTTTTCAAAGTTGGATACTTTTTTGGTGCACCTTTAAACTTGAGTACTAAAACTGTACAAAATGTAAACTTCAAAGTAACTTTTGAGAGTGTAATCTTTCTTAACAAAGATCAATTTAAACTTTGACAGTAACCTATTGGATCTATATATTACTACTAACTAGTATGCAACGTGGGTTCTAATCTATAAATATTATTGCTAATCAGAATGCGACTTAGCTTGATGCTGTGGCTAAGCTGAGCTGGGATTTGCCTCCCCGATTAAATCGGCGACCTGGAATGTAACAGAAGAAAGGGACTGGCCACTGTCTCCCTGCACGTACCTTTTTCTTTCTAGAAGGTCTACTAACTTTTATATATATATATATATATGTGTGTGTGTGTGTGTGTGTGTTGGTGCACAAAAATTGGTACTACTGAATATGTTGGCAGTAATATGTACTTCTCTACTATCTATAATATGTAACCCTAAACTCCTTGTAATCTCTGGCTAATAACTTTTACTGTGAGCTCATGTCCTTCATAGCTGCAGTTTAAGAAAATAAACAAGTTTAAACTATTATACTTGGATAACATGGCTGTCGTATTTGATAAAATCAGTTTGGTGTGTTTGCCTGAGGCTTATTCCCCATTTTTTTCATTACTTCTTATTCATTCCTTGTGTTCAGTTCCGGTAAGAGTCTTTATCGTAATGCTTCGATCGTTTCATGGTTCTCTGTTCGCTACTTAGTTTTATCAATACAGTCATTAGTAAGTCAAAACCTGTAACATTCCGTGACAAAAAATCAAATGTAGCCCTTGTACCTAAATGGATTTGGCAGTTTGGCAAACTTTGGCATAAGCATGCCCACATTAACAACAAAGAGAAGGCTGTTGTTAGCCTTTGAAGAAGACGAAGCTTGACTCATCTACAGGGTCAAAATTCTAACATTTGAGTCAATACCTTTTTGTCCAACCGTTTTTCGAGTGGTAGAGAAATGCGCTAATCGATGGCACGGAATCGAAGTATTGCAAAAATGGCAATACGAAGCTTAAAATCGATTTTCTTTACAATGGCATTTAAAAAAATAACTTTCTAACATAAGATTTTGTTAAAACCGTTAGCCAATGGACTTTTGGTGTCCTAATTGCAGTTTTATCAATAAGCATGTCTAAAAGCTTGGTCTAGGGTAAAGGTTTTGTTACAATGAAACAATTTGGCGTATATGCCGGCTGAACATTAACAACAAAAGAAGGCTTGATAAACGGTTTTCTAAGGCCATTTACATCTTTTCCAACATTTTCGAGTTTAAAAAATGCGAGGAGAAAATGGCAAACACGATATTGAAGCATAAGCTAAAATCGATCTTACCTTTATTTTCTTAATCGTAATTGCCAATACTTGGGTTAAGGAATGTCACAAGCTTAAATAATTTAATAAGTTTTGGATCGATGGAAGTCAGTAACAAATCTATCAATGGAAAGGAGTGGACTCATAATTTCCAGGGAAGCTTGATCAAGCATCACCTGAAGGTAATCTTGTGATTCACAATACAAATGGTATATATGTGCTACTTGTCTGTGGCTGCTACTAACTAACCTACAATCGACGCTTTGATTAATGCCAGTGGGATGTTGAGAGGGCTTTAAGAAGGCTACACTGCAACAAACACATAATTAAGGTCAAACTTGTTAGAAAACACTCAACTTCATAATCAACTGAAAACAACTATTGTTAACAAAAAACCACGGTAGTTTCATACGACAATCATTTTCAAAAGACTATCATTGATGTTGGTTTGCTCTCATAGAAGCCATCATAATAATAACTCTTTCGATCAATAAAGGAAGATATTCATGTCCTAACATGCAAAACTTTCAGATTTTTTTACTATTTTTCAATCACCAACTTCAAAGACTTCTTCTTCAAGCTGGTTGCCTGCCTGAAAGCCACCACTGGCTAGAACTTGTCGTTTTACTCTTCCATAAGGACATAAAGCACCAAAGGTGTCACATTTGAGAGGTGAAACTCAACTAACTTGCTTTGACCCTTTTTATGTTAATGTTTTCAGTAGCAGATTATGACTGACTACTGCTATTAATTGTATTTATAATATGTTTCGACTTAATTAGATATTGATCGCTACCACAATTTAAGACTCAAAAGCTACAGTCGTTGTTATGATTTATGCCTCTGGACAAAATGTTCATAATCGCGTCTCAAGTTGGCATCACTTTGGTCCCCTTCCTTCCGAAAGGTGAAAGTTAAGTTCTTACGATTTAGCAGTAAGCTGGTGCCAGAATTGGCTAAAGATTATCCTTGACAATTTTTTTTTGGTTTATTGTGTTTATCGATACAAAAAAAAGTCTGGCACTCTTTCATTGAAGAGAATAAATAGGTACCAAAGAAACAATTTTTGCAGGGTTTTATAGCATAAAAAGCAATCCCTTCTAGTCATGACTAGAGCCTCATGCACCACTTTTCTGATATTCATGAATGATGAAGGGCCTCTTTGGCGTGGTCAACTTCCAAACTCCAAAACATTCTTAATTCAACGATGATTTAGTGACACTTCTTATTTTCTAGTAACAATTACCAGATTTTAGTGACGAAAGTGAAATGCTAGTGATCAAAATGGCTTTGTACTGTACTCCTTCATATGCAGTACCACGATCGATGTACTAAAAAACAAAAGGAATCTGGTCATGTAGGTGGAATGAACGTATCAACCACTTAAGGAATTATGAATGCCTGTGAAAATTGACAAACTTGTAGACGTTGAGGAATCATCTGTCTAGATTTCTATTTCTCAATCTTTAATATATTGCTGCTGGTTGAAGCAATGCAAGCTGATATAGATTTGGAACACTAAATCAAACCAATCCAGGAATTTTCTTGGTTAAATTCAAATTCTAGCTACCAACCAAGTTACCAAAAGAAGGTTGAAAAAAAGTTCATTAAGATGAGGCTGCAACCTTTCGGCTCACCAAGTTCCACCCATTTTGACAAGAGGAGATTTTATTACTTTTTCAACTGCATGTGGATCGGAGGAACTTGTAGCTTATAATTTATATTACGAAATTACTCCTTGATGAATATGCATAAAATACAATAACCAAACACTAGAATACACGAATTCCGAGAGAACTTAAATTCACTTTGCACAAGTCAGATTGACATCACTCCCTCACGTATATCTCTTAGTTGTCGATTATCACATAAATACAAGACATATATCAACATACTTATTTTTGAAAAATATTTCCTTTGAAAGATTAGTCAACCCGATGGCGTTCCTTGTAACCATAAAGTAATCCTATGCTTCTGTTTAGAGTCAAAAATATGAATTTGTGAGTTGGGTCAGCATCCAAAGTTTGACCACCTTGATGGAACAGTAGGATTAATAATAAACAAGTATATTATTTTAGAGGACTGATCCGTGATTACACACGTAATCCTTCGTGAAAAATGCATTCTTACTTACTGCACTAAAAGATTTCAGCTTCATGTAAGATGGCTAATTTGTCCTTGTTCTCCGTTAAACACTGTCTTGGTATCTAATGAAGCCCCTTAAATCATTACTAGGCTCTCAAAAAGAAAAACGGTTTATGGTGTCTGATTTTGATTACTGTTTTGGCCACAGCCAAAAATATATATCCTGATCAAAGACGTACCTTCTGCTCCTAGTTTTTTCGAGCATTGAAAAACTTGGAAAGTAATCTTGATAAAAAGAAACAATGTTAGTACGAATTTAGATATTTGATAGTTAATTGGGGGATGCAAGTAACAAAAAGAAGTAAAATCAACAACAAAAAGCATGGAGATGCAGGGCAGCGAAGACTGTACCTCTTTCATGCGAGGCAAGCGCTTTACCATTTGAGCCACATCCCAAGTTATTAAGGTCTTGTTTGTTTCACGGAAAATGCTTCCCGAAAAACGCTTGCAGAAAAATATTTTTCGAAAAATAGCAACCTCCTGTAAATATTTTCATGAATTTCATTTTTCGTTGTTTGGGTGACGCAAAGAAAAATGATAAAACTACCTACAATCCTATACCAAAAATTACTGGAGTGAACAAAGGAAGTTGAAAAACAAAAGAAGTTGCAGAAGACTGAAGAGGAATACAGTACAGTTGATCAATCTCCCCCCAATTCCTCCCTCTTCTCTTCAACACAGTTGATCAATCTCTCAATTGTTACTGGGAAAGTCACCCCCTCTAGAAAAAGTGAATTTTTCTATGTCACTTTTGTGTATGCAAATAACAAAGGACACAAAAGAAGAAATCTATGGCAGCAGCTGATGAATGAGGCTAGCAGCATTGGCAATTGGCCTTGGTTGGTGACCGGAGACTTTAATGTAGTAAGGTACTCACAGGAAAAACAAGAAGGTATATCCATCAATAGAAGAGACATATTGGAATTCAACCAATGTTTGTACCAAGCACAGCTTGAAGATATGAATACCAAAGGACTGTTGTTTACATGGTGCAACAAAAGAGCAGGAAATTTGATAAGATGCAGACTTGACAGGGCAATGCAAAATGATGGATGATTCAATAAATATCTAATACACAAGTGGATGTTCAAACACTAGGTATTTCTGACCACTCTTTGTTAATAATTTCTAAAAATTTAGAACATTGGGAAGGTAGGAGACCATTCAAAATTTTTAACTATTGGATGGAGACATAGGAGCTTCAAAGAGATCCTGTTATCTGTTTGAAATGAAGGAATATAAGGGAGTGCCAGTTTTAGGCTACATTATAAACTAAAGAAGTTGAAACCCCTTTTGAAAAAGCTCAACAAAGATTATTATAGCAATATTTCGGCAAGGACTGCTGAAATTTTTTTAGAATTACAAGAAGCTCAAAGGAAAATTCTACAAGATAGGGATCATGTTATAATCCAGCAAGAGAAAGAAATACACAACGAATACTATCTTTTAGCGCAAGCTGAAGAAGCTTTTATTATCAAAAAGCTAGGGTCAAACATCTAAAGTTGGGAGATGGTAATACATCATTCTTTCATAGACAAGTTCAAGTTCATAGACCACACAACCAGATTTTGTCTATAATGAATGCTGAGGGAGTACAGATTCATGGAGCTAAAAATGTCCACCAAGCTGCTATTGAGCACTTCCAAAAATTCCTAAGGACAATTGTGAATAGGCCTCAGAACATGAAGAATAGGCTACTGGAGATAATCAAATGTAAAGTGTCTCAACATGATCAGAATACGCTGTGTGTACTTGTAAATGGGAAGGAAATTAAGGATGCTATGTTTTCTATGAAAACAAACAAGGCACCTGGCCTTAATGGTTATAATGTAGAATTTTTCCAAGAAAATTGGGAAATAGTGGGGAAGGATGTAATACACACAGTGCTGGAATTTTTCAACAAAGGAAAGCGTTTGCAGTTTTTCAATAACACAACATTAACATTCATTCCTAAGGTAACCTGCCCTGCAACTATGAAAGACTTCACACCTATAGCATGTTGTAATGTGGTTTACAAATGCATATCTTAGATCCTTTGTTTTAGAATCAAGACAATCCAGCTAATGCTCATCAATTCTGGGCAATCTGCATTTGTGAAAAAAAGGAGTATTGCTAATAATATATTACTAATGCAAGAGATAGTGAAGAATTATCACAGGGAAATTGGGAAGCCTAGGTGTGTTATGATCATGATCTTCAAAAAGCCTATGACTCAATGGGATGGAATTTCTTGAAAACCATTATGGAGGTAATGCAATTTTCACAAATTTTTGTTGACTGGATTATGAAGTGTGTGACTACTGCTAAATTTTCTATCAACTTAAATGGGAGTATGGAGGGGTACTTTACAGGTTAAAGGGATTGAGGCAAGGGGATCCCATTTCACCATATCTCTTCTTGCTAGTTATGGAGGGATTAGTTGGTTTGCTTGACTATTATACTGCATAAAATGGTTTCAAATATCATCCAAGGTGCAAGGAACTTCAAATAACTCACCTATGCTTTGCTGATGACTTGTTCTTAATGTCAAGGGCATATCAAGATTCATTACTATTGCTTAAATAGGCATTGTAAGAGTTTGAGCAACTCTTTGGGTTATCTCTAAACCTTAACAAATGCTCTATTTATATAGCTAGAGTCATGGATGAAAGGATAAAACAGGAGTTGATAGAGCTAATGAGAATTCCTCTTGGATCATTACCAGTTACCTATCTTGGAGTACCACTAAAATCTACAAAATTACAATCCAAAGATTGTGTGGTGTTGATTGAAAAGCTGACTAAGAGGATTGATAGTTGGGCTGCCAAATGCTTATCCTATGCAGGGTGGATTCAATTGGCTATGTATGTACTGCAATTAAATTGGTGTTCGATCTTTATCCAACCTCAAAAAATTATCAAGCAAATAGAATGCAAAATCAGAGCTTTTATATGGCATGGGAAGAATGTTAATTGTACTAGTGCTAAAGTGGCATGGACAGATTTGTGTCTTCCAAAACAAGAAGTTGGATTGGGGTTGAAGAGAATAGGGGAATGGAACAAAGCAGCAATATGCAAACATCTATGGGATTTAGCTCACAGAAAAGACACTCTTTGGGTTAAGTGGTGTCACACCTACATTATCAAAGATCAACATTTATAGACTTTCAAACCTCCTGCTACAATTTCATGGACATGGTGTAAAATTCTGAAGCTTAGACAGCAAATGCAAAAATTATGTTCCTATCATATTGGGAATGACAGATCTACATGGTTGTGGTTGGATAGGTGGTTACCAGGTAGTCCATTAATTCAACAATTTGGACAAAGGATCATATATTATGCTGGGATGATAAAGTTGCAGACATTATTACAGGTGAAAACTGGAATAGTTTGCAGCTAAGGTCCTAAGCAATACAACAAATGCAAGACATTATCAGTAGTCAGGCATTACCTAGGCCTGATTATAATGATAAAATCATGTGGGACTTACACCCCAGTGGAGAATTCAACACATACCAAAATGCTCTGTAATACTATGGATGGTATGCAAGGGGGAATAAGAACAAGAGATAAACTCATAGAATGGAACTTTGTTCAGGATGACAGATGTAGTCTATGTCAACTACAGAATGAGACCATAGACCATTTGTTTGTGCAACGTGCCTATGCTAAAGAGGTCTGGGAATCTATCTTTACAAAGCTTGGAGTAAGACTGCCATTAGTCTCTTGGAAACATCTATTGCAGTTTGCAATGCTTTACTTTGGAGGAAAGAGTTTCAGATCTAAACTCTTAAAACTCTCACTTGCTGTTACAATCTATGGGATATGGATGGAAAGAAACACAAGGACCTTTGAACAGAAACAAGCTACTCCACAAGGATGTGTTCATGCCATACAACAATGGGTGAGGTATAGAGTGGGAAGCTGGAATAAGATACCAAAAATAGAGAAAAATGAAGAACTCTGTACTGCTTGGGGGATAAATTAGGGGATTTTCATGTAAATAGTTAGAAGCAAGATTATATTATAACAGTAGTAGCAATATTGTTATTGTACACTGGAAACAATTGTACATGTTATGTTCTTTAATGAAATAAAGGGACATTTGACCCAAAAAAATCTCTCAATTGTTTGGCCAAATAAAAAAATCTCTTAGTTCTTCCACTTCTACCACAAATTCAAGCTAAAACCCATCATCAAGAAACCATGGTGATCTTGAAAGACCAAGCAACCTCTTCCTCCCAAATACTTCCCACGGAACACACCCCTCTTGTAACCAATCACCACTAAGCTCAAAACCTTCGTCAATGTCTTCATCGCTGGTGTCGACCTCCCCTACGCCGCACCGGCTGGCTCGCCGGCCTCCTCGCCCTCTTCTCCGTTGTCTCCCTCAATTCCCACTGTATGATGCTCCAATTTACACACAACGCCGCCCCCACCCTCTTCACCCCAAACTATCCTTCTTCTGCAACCTTGGTGTTGCCTTCTGCGGTCCCCTCGGTCGCTTCTCGGTCGACGCCATGATCGTCCTCTCCCAGACCCGAGTGTTCGTCAAGCACAAGATCTTGTATTTGGCAGACGTGAAATGTGGGAAAAGAGAAGTGACGTGAAAAATGACTTCCCCTTTTCATTTTGGTAAAACGTTTTCCTAAAATTTTGTCTAGTTTTTACATGTATGTAAAACATTTTCCATAAACAATTTTTCAATAAACACACCAAACATCTAAAAATACAGAAAATGTTTTTCGAAAAATATTTTCAGTGAAACAAACAGGGCCTAAGACGGTGATGTACAATTTTCCTTGCCATAAAAAGTTCTTTCTTTCTCATTAGTAGAAAACGTTTGCAATAAAAGTTAAGAAAATATTGCAAAAATAGACATCCTGAACAAATCGAATAGGAGTATTAAATCTCCTTGTTGATATATATATTTTGTGTTATGTCCCACATCGGTTACATAGAGAAGATCACTACTTATCTCTAAGTATATGTAAGTTGTCTTATATTGTGTTTAAGGTCAAGAGAAAAGAGTCATTTTTTGAGTAGGCAAACAATTGAGAGATACACGTGAAGGAGCATTGTAAATCTTACATATGAAAAGTAGATTTGAGTTTCTCTCAAATTTTTGTGTTCTCTTGTTTGGTATCGTGTTTGATACATATTTATTTAGAGAGATTTCATAATAAGTGGTATCAGAGCATTCCAGGTTTATTTTTGGGTAAAATTGAAATCAATTTCAGATGATAAATATGTCAAACAACACGACCACGAAGTATGCCTGTGAAGAATTCGATGGGAAGACGAATTTTAGTATATGGCAGAGCATGGTGAAGGATATCCTTGTGCAGGAGGGATTGCTCAAGCCTTTGTGTAACGCCCCCGGAAATCCGGAGCTCCGTTGCCCCGAACTCCCGGGGTCGTTAACCTACCTGATCACATCACACCTGTCAGACCTGTTCACTAACACATATTCCAAATCATCTAATTCAGCATCAACTCAGATTTCTCAAAATACTAGACCATAATTGCTCAGCTTAAACTATTACAGCTTAGGTTCTTCACAATTCAAATCTCCTAAGAACAAATTATCAGTACCAACCCGCGCAGGGGTCTTACTATACAGTAGTGATGGGCTCATCGGAATCTCACTCCGACTCTAGACCATCCCCGAACCTGCTACAGCTTATCGTCACCTGCAGAAGGGAATTAAATGGAGAGTGAGCTTTTGAGAGTTCAGTAAGGTCGCACAAGGACTACCAACAGGATTACAAAACGATTCCAAGATCCAACTGACAAAGATTTCCAGAATACTTCAAACGGTAAAAAAAAAACTCAATGATTTTCACAGAAACAGATACCAAAATAAACAATAATACCCATGATGGGTTCCAGAACGATTAATAAAAGATCATCTTCAAAATACAACAGAGTTTTCTCGCGATATTTCAAACGTACACAGATCATCTGAAAATAGCTCTTTTCAAAATACACTGAATTCCTCAAGGGATTTCAACCCAAGCACAAATTATTTCAAAGAATACTTTCCAGTCATTACCGTAGCAGTCACAGCAATATACAGAACAGAGAAAATCAAAAATCAATGTTGATCCTGGGCAATAGCAATGCCATTCTGACAATCTAACAGAGTGTACACATGCATGATGTACTAGAATAATTACTAGTCCACTTGGGTACTAGCCTGCATTCCATGCAGGATTCAGACCAGCCTTATAACGCCCGCCTCGGAACAGAACATATTACCCAGGTCAACACAGAAAATTAACAATATCAGTGAGCTTTAGCATAAGCTCAATCACCGAAATCAATTTGAATTCCAATAACAATAATCATACTGACATAAGTTAGCATTCAGAATTTTCAGAAGAAATCAGAACTTTCAGAAGAAAAATTACAGATAAACAACAAAAACGATTACGAATAATTATCGAGTTTTAAGCACAACAATCCGGAAGAACGGATACAGACAATTGTCAAATATGCTCAGCACACAATAACAGGCGAGCATCATAAGATTTCCAAATAATTGATCCATGTTCAATATTAGGATTTTCTGGACAAGAACGTGCTGATATTAATGCATACTTCAGAGTTCAACATTAGTCATAAGTAATTCAAAAGAGTACTTACAAGTACGAGTTATCAAAATAAGGGTTCGGATGGAAGTCCTTACCCAAGGTTCAGATAGAATCCCTTACCTGGATCCGCAGCTAAATTATCCTAACCGGAAGTCTTTAGCTTTAACCTAAACGGAATAATCGAACCATTAGAATACAGCCTAAAGAACAAAAGTATAACTTAATACGAACTCACACATGCTCCCAAAATGAACCTCCCCTCACCGGGTATGTAAAATTACCGAAACGCCCATAGGGTGTAAAATTACCAAAATACCCCTCGGACTCAAATTACCAAAATGGTCTTCCCATAAGTAGAATCACTGAAATAAGCTTCCCATATGTAAATTTATTCAAAAATACCTTTCTTAGGTCAAATTACCAAGATACCCATTCAGGGTGGCAAATTACCAAAATACCCCCGTTACACTTTAATCATCAAAATGACTTTTCAATAAGCAAAGTCAATAAAATAATCTTAATGTATGTAAATTTACTTCAAAATACCTCTTATAGGTAAAATTACCAAAATACTCCTTCGGGATGGTAAATTACCAAAACACCCCTGGGGGTTTCCGGCACAGAAAAAATCTCAAAAATATATTAAAACGCTATTTTAAACATCCTGATGTTATTTCTGGCCAAAAAAATATTTTAGAAAAATTTCACCCGAAAATTCTGAATCGGTGTTCGGACCGAGCGCTAAAAGGCTAGTTTCTCAAAAAATACCTATAGGCCTCGGAATGACCCAAAATTATAGATAATGAATCATATCTGTAAAATAGGGCTTCAATAAAATTTTCAGGTTAAAATAACTTGGTTTACTATACTAAATAAATTGATAATTGTAGTTACGCGATACCCTCATTTAGCGCTCTTTGCGGACTCAAAAAATTTCCAAAATTTTCCAGAGCGTAGATCTCGTAAAATTATTGGGGGTTACTGTTTTAATTTTGTCTAATTTTGTCTCTATCTATTTATGAAAATTCAATTAAAAATTGCCTAAATGAATTCCACCTTTAGCGACAATAACACACACTATTCAAATCATACACACACACACACACACACTATTGCACCCTGAAACACACTTTCTTCCACCTTCAGCTGAGACACGTTCATCGCCCAACACTTCGTAACTCACCTACTTCACTTCTAATCCACTCCAAATCATTAAAATCACATTCTACCACCTTAAACACATTCCAACACATACTTAAACATACAATTCACACACAATCACTCACATACCTGTAACCCACATCCAAGAACACACACTGAACACATGCACTAACACACAGTCACTGTAAACTCCCTCTTTGTATGCCAAAAACGCACCAAACTCCTTAACCATCCACTGAAACTCACCCCCTTTTACTCATATTCATCCCGACACAATCAAACATTTAAATTATACACACAAGCCCACTGTCGCAGCCATGAACACACACCAAACCATGAAATTACACACACATAGATTGAGATTCATCACACTAACGGTTATGGAGAGGTTACCATGAACGATTCCTTCAACCTTTCTCTTTTCCTTCGATTTCCTGCCCGAATTTCTTGTTCTTCACTTCACTTCTCTGTTTCTTTTTTTCTTCTTCTTCTGGCACTGTTCATCCTTCCCAAAATGGCAAGTTCCCTTTTCTTTCGTTTTTTATTTCCATTTTCCTTCCCAACTTCCTTTCTATTTCTTTGTTTTGTTAAGCTTATCCCTTGATCGAATAGTTAGGTTAGTTAGCAGATGACCAGGCAGGAGGTGGCAATAAATTAGGAGTGCCTTCTCTAAATTTGACACCAAAATACCAAAGTTCCAAATTTTGCAAAATGGCCCCTAAAATTTCATATAATTACATTTAAGCCCCAAAAATTTTCAAAATTATATTTTTGTCCCAAAATCTTTTTAAGCTTCGATGCCCTACTAGTACCCGAGCATTGCTCAAAATTAGTGCCCGTTTATTTTTCAGGTCATCGATGGCTATTTTAACTGGCTCCCGAAATTCGGGATACTACACTTTGCTGGGGAATAAGCCTGAGTCGATGGATCAGGACGATTGGGAAGAATTATAGGCAAAGGTTGTTTCTACAATATGGTTGAATCTAGAGCCTAAAGTTAAGTACCAGGTTTTGACAGAGACTTCTCCAACAGCTCTATGGCAAAAATTGGAGAAGATATATATATATATATATATATATATATATATATATATATATATATATATAGGGAGCTGATCCATTGAGAGCGCTAGCAAATTGGATTAAGTTGCTAGCGCGATTTGGCCGTCCACGCACGATCTGTGGACGGTTCAGATCTTTTTTTTTTTGCATTTTTTAAAGTCCGTCCGCTACATTATGTAGCGGACAATTTTTGGACAAAAATACCCTCCAGCTCCATCCGCTACATTGTGTAGCGGACGGATGGGCACTACTTTTTCTCTCTTTCTCTCTCCTTTCGGTCATTATTTTTCTGACATGTTTGTCTCTCTCCTTTCTGTCATCAATGCAATGTTCCTCTCTCTCTCTCTCATTTCTCTCTCTCTCTCTATCTCTCTCATTTTTCTCTCTCATCAGTACCCAATAAAGGACAATAAATGTATCGGCTCCTCTCTCTCTGCACTTTTCCCTTCCTTTTCCCTTTTCATTCTCTCTCTGTCCAAACACCATCCTAAAATATCTAAGCTTTCAACCACATGACACTTTTGTTCGTTGTTTGTGATAAGTTTGATTGAAGTTATTTTATTTGGTGGATGCAGATGGGCTGCCATAGCTTCCTACCTTCCTCAAAGAACAGATAACAATATCAAAAGTTACTGGAACACCCATCTGAAAAAGAAGCTCAACGGCAGGACACACATTCGCCCGATACACCTCGGTAATTCTGGTGCAGATGGCGTCGGCAATGCCCTCGCCGTGCTCCCGCTGCTCGCCGGCGATGATCGTGAGATCTGTAACGATCGGCTTTGAATTGAAGGTGAGCTTCGCCAGCACCTCCTCGTTGTACCAGAAAATCTCGCTGGGGGTCGGAGGTGGCGCAGGTCTCCGGTCATAATCCTTATCTCCTCTTCCCTTTCCTTCAAAATGGCCTTGAATTTGTCTAGGATTGGCGTCGGGGGCTACTGGGCCATGACGACGTTGTTGGACATTTGATGGGGATTTGCTATTTTAGGGTTAGGGTCATGATTTTGGGGATTACAATCAAGCGACCGTTACTCTTCATTTGGAAGAAAGGTACTCGAAATTAAACAAGAAGGAGAGATAAGCGGAAGTTATGGCTTTTTAAAAGAGAGAGAGAGAGCCCAACGAGATGGAATTTTGCAGAGTGGATACTGATGAGAGAAAGAGAAATGAGAGAGTGAGAAGGACACGAGCATCCGTCCGCTAGTAGTGCCCATCCGTCTGCTATACAATGTAGCGGACAGAGCTGAAGGGTATTTTTGTCCAGAAATTGTTCGCTACATAATGTAGCAGACGGAGCTGAAGGGTATTTTTGTCCAGAAATTATTCGCTACATAATGTAGCGGACGGACTTAAAAAAATGTAAAAAAAAAGATCTGGACCGTCCACAAATCGCGCGTGGACGGCCAGATCGCGCTAGTAACTTAACCCAGTTTGCTAGCGCTCTCAATGGATCAGCTCCCATATATATATACATATATATATATATATATATATATATATATATATATATATATATATATATATATATATGGATAATTACACCTATGTCCCTGATGTTAGGGAGTAATTACAGGTTAGGACAATAGTTTGGACAAATTACACTTATGTCCGTTGACCAAATAGAATCTTAAAAACCCTAACGGTTTTAATGAAAAGACTTTATTACCCCTAAGTTTTAACCTTATTTTTTTTAAAATGCCATTACTTCATCTTTTAAAAAAAGAAAAAAGAAAAAGAGATTAATGCCATTACATCCCCACCCCCTACCACCCTCTCTTTCTGTCACTAAGCAACCCCATTTCTATCATTCCTGTATGAATGAGTCCTCATCAGTGTAGAAGCCACACGCATCCACCGCCGATGTACCACTGGCGGCGTGGGGTGATAGAGCTGCTGGCTGCGCGAACGGGTCCTCAACCATGGAATCGCGCGCCGTGTTAAACGCCCGTCCCCTCTTTCTCCAAGCCGACGCCACCCAAGCCACCGCGTGTAATCTCCTACCAGTGTCAAAACATTTCGCCGACGACGTCCCTCTTCCCCCTCCATCTCTTCTATCCTTCCCATAGCAGCCCACTCCCTCACCCCACGCCAGTAGCTCCATCGCCCCACGCTGCCGGTAGCTCCATCGCCCAATCGAATCCCTTGGGTTGGGAAAATCAATAATTGTAAGCATAATTGGGAAATGAGCAGGTGGTCAATCTGTCGGCATGGGGTTTTGAAACCCTAATTTGCAAATTAGGGTTTTGAAATCCTAATTGACATATTGAGACCCTTTGATAAATTACAGATTGAGAAATTGCAGATTAAATAGAAGCCCTAATTTGCAAATTAGGGTTTTAAAACCCTAATTGGTAGATTGGATTTTTAAAATATTTTGTATATAAAGTACAAGGGGTAGTTTCATCATTTTAAAAATATGTATTGATGACATCATAAAAAAGTACACTTTTTAGACAGAATCCTGACGGATGGATACGGGTGATACATTTGAAACACTTTTGGTCACGAAATGTTATATTTTGAAATTTTGTGTCCTTGACTGTAATTATCTCATAACCTCAGGGACATAGGTGTAATTAGCCTATATATATATATATATATATATATATATATATATATATATATATATATATATATTTGCCTAACCGCTCCTAAGATAGGTGGTTAGGTAAAAATTTGAAAAAAAAAACAGTTGATCTGGACCGATAATTATGCGACGTGGACGGTTCAGATCTGGTGGAAAAATAACTAATTTTCTACTAGTAGACAGGGATCGGCTCCCATATATATATATATATATATATATATATATATATATATATATATATATATATATATATATATATATATATATATATATATATATATATATATATATATATATATATATGGAGCTGATCTATTGATAGCGCTAGCAAAATGGGGTATTTTGCAAGCGCGATCTGACCGTCCATCCTGAAAGATGGACGGCCCAGATCGCACCCTTTTCGAATACTGTCAGTTGTCCGCGACACTATGTCGCGGACGGACTTTTTTTCCTTTTTGCCCCTCCCCCTCGTCCGCTACACTGTTTCCCGGACAGCATAAATGGCAACCGACGCGGTTGCAAAATTTTATTTAAATCCCAGCCCCTAACCGCAATGTTGCGGTTGGTCATTTTTCCTTTTTTTCCTCTTTCTAGGTGGCCCACCTTTTCTCTCTTTCTCTCTGGCCACCTTTTCTCTCTTTCTCTCTTTGTTTTCTCTCTTTCTCTCTTTTTGCTTTTCTCTCTCTCTCTCTTTCTCCGTGCGTGGCCCACCGTTTCCCTCTTTCTTTCTGGCTACCTTTTCTCTGTTTCTCTCTTTGTTTTCTCTCTTTGTGCACAGGAGATGCCCAACCGCATATAAGTGTTGCGGTTGGGCTATTTTTTTCATGGAGTGTTTTGTGGTAATGATGACGAACCGCAACAAAGTGTAGCGGTTGGTCAAAAAAAATATGATGACCAACCGCTACACTTAGTAGCGGTTGGGGTCTTTAGTAAAATTTTGCAACTGCAAGAAAAGAAAGAGCAGCGGTTGCCACTTCAAGAAAAAAAACATATCTGAGCCGTCCACAAGTACAAGTGGACGACTAGATTTATGGTGGAGAAATTATTATTTCTCCACCGTAGACAGGGATCGGCTCCCTTCAAGTTTTACGTTTTTGTTTTTTTAAAGTACGTCCGCTACATTATGTAGCGGACTAATCTTCTGACTTTTTCCTCTTTCTCTCTCCTTCTCCTCATTTAATGTTCTGAAATTTTTTCTTTCTTTCTCCTCTCTCTCATCATTTTTTTCTCTTTCTCTCTTTTCTCTAATTAACTCTCTGACTTTCTCTCTCTCTTTCATCCATGCCAGAAACCGAAGGGAAGAGGAAGCCTCTTAGCATGCGAAGAACCCCTTGTGTGAAGAAGCTGTCGTTAGGAGGAGCAACAGCGGCTGTTGGACCTCGCGGTTGATCAGGCAAATCAGCGTTGGCAGCGGCGTCAGCAGCGGTGGTATTGCTAGTCATGCTTCGGAGCTGTCGCCGACGGGGTAGGAGAGAGCAGTAGAGCTTAGCTAATAGCACCAGGACCAAGCCTAACACCATCTCGTCCACCTAGAACAGCTCCGCTTCTGGCGACGACAGAGGAAGGAAGCAATCCACTTGCTGTGGCAACCCCATTTTGGGTGGTAAAACTGAGACCCAATTAAAACCCAATTGAAATTTTGAGAATTTTGAGAATTTTGAGACCCAATTGAAATTTTGAGAATTTTGAGACTTAATTCTTCATATGCTCTCTACCTCTCTCTGTTTAGATTAGTTATTTATCTTGCATAGAGATTTGGGATGGTGGAGGTTTGAATGGTGGTGGTTCGGGGAGGCACAGGTTCAGTGGCGGTGGCCAAATGGTGGTGGTTTTGGGTTCATTTGAGTTTAATTTTTGTTGTGGTTGTGGGTTCATATGAGTTTTCTGGTTTTCTTGTAAGGAATTTTTGGTGATGCAGCTTCTTTCTTTAATTCCTACGGAGGCTTTTACAGGTTCAGCACTTCAATTTTCTTCGGTGCTTATCATCACTTGACCAAAAAAGAGCCCAGTCCAGAGCCCCAATCCAACTCACGAAAAATCAACAATGCATTGCCCAAAACAAAAACAAAAATACAGGAAGAAATACAAGATTGGCAACAAATATAGTACGGCTTGTTGCTGATGGACTTGAACGGGTTCTGTCTGACGGAGCTGCAGGTAGCCGGACACACTCTTTCTCTCTATTCTGTGTGTGAAGTGAAGCAGGATAAACATGAAAGAGAGAGAGGGAGAGAGAGGGGGAGGATGAGAGAGAAAATAAAAGTGGTCAGAGAAAGAGAAAGGAGAGAGAATATTCATGAGAAAGAGAAAGAGACATGAGGATTGATGAGGGAAGAGAGAGAGAAATAGAAACATGTCAGACAAATAATGTGAGAAATGAGAGAGAAAGGGGAAAAAAGCACTGCCTACTCTTCCGCTGCATAATGTAGCGGACGAGAGCTGAAGGGTATATTTGTGAAAAAATTGTCCGCTACATAATGTAGCGGACGTACTTTTAAAAAAACGTAAAAAAAAGATCTAGGGGACAGGACCTGACAGGTGTCAGCCTAGGGGATGTCCGCTACACTGTATAGCGGATGCCTTTTTGTTGTCGCGTGTCAGGACTTGAATGCTGTCCGGGATATAGTGTAACGGATGGGACGGAGGGGCAAAAAGGTAAAAAAGTCTGTCCGCGACATAGTGTTGTGGACGACTGACAGATTTCCAAAAAGGCGCGATCTGGGCCATCCATCTTTCAGGATGGACGGCCAGATCGCAGATCGCGCTAGCAAAATACCCCATTTTGCTAGCGCTATCAACGGATCAGCTCCCATATATATATATATGATCGGATCATATATATATATATATATATATATATATATATATATACATACATGTCAAAATCTTTGTCAAATCGATTATATCTGAAGGAAGATATGTACCAATTACGGATGGATGAAGGTTCAAATCTGCTGGGTGACCATATATCATAATTTAACCGGTTGGTGTCCTAATTCTAGTATAGATGTTAAACTCGAGAAGGAAGATCAGACGATTTTTTTGTTATCTTCGTTTCCAAAATCATATGAGACTTTGAAGACTACGTTGCTTATTGGGAAGAGACATTGCTTGTTGATGATGTTATGTCGACTTTTATGGACTGGAGCAGAGTTAATGGTACGAGTTCAAGCAGTCAAGGCGAAGGTCTGATGGTAAGGTCTGAAAATAAGAATGGCCATAAAAGAGGTAGAGTGAGGTCTAGAATAAGAAATTCAAGACATGGAAATGACAGGTCTAATCTCGTGGAAAGCAGGACAAGTCCAATATTGAATGCTCGTATTGTAAAGAGATTGGTTATATTGTAAGGATGTGTTTAGAGAGCAAGGATAAGAAGAACGAAAGAAACATGTGAACAATGCTAATGTTGCTGAAGAAGATGACAAAAGTAGCGATTGTGATCTTTACTTTGGTTTTCTCGGTTAAGCAACAAGAAGGTAATCTCTTATTAGTTAGAGACAACAGTTTTTCTAGGAATGGTTTCTTGACTCTGCATGTTCGCTTCATATGTGCTCACATAAGGAATGATTTGATTGTCTTACTCCATGTAACGGTGGTACTATGTTAATGGGTAATGACGATGTTTGTAAAGTCATGGGGATAGGTGCCATTAAAATTAAAATTAAAATGTTTGATGGGATTGTGAGAACCCTAGGTGATGTAAGGTACATACCTGACTTAAAGAAGAATTTGATTCCTTTGGGCACACTCGATTCCATAGATTGTAGTATATCTATAAAAGGTAGAGTCATGAAAGTTAGCAAAGGGGCCGTGGTGATAATAAAAGGTCAGAAAACTATAAATTTGTATAAACTGATGGGGAATACAATTATAGATGGAGCTTCAGTATTAAATCATGCAGGTTCTATCAATGATAACTCTGAGTTATGGCATTAATGGCTGGGACACTTGAGTGAGGGAGGTATGCTGGAACTTTACAAGCGTAAGTTGATGCAGGGAGTGAAATCATACAAGTTAGACTTTTGCACATTTTGTGTGTTTGGGAAGTAGAAACGAGTTAGTTTTAAAGTTGTCTCTCATACTAGTAAAAGGATTTTGGATTATGTGCATTCGGATGTTTGGGGACCAATCAAGCATGTATCAAGTAGGAGAGCTCATTACTTCATTATATTTACAGATGATTTCCCAAGAAAAGTATAGGTGTATTTATGAAGCATAAGTCTGGAGTTTTCAACGTGTTTAAGCAGGGAAGGCTAGAGTTGAAAATTAGACGGGTAAAAAGCTTAAATACTTTAGATCAGATAATGGCATGGAATACAAGAATGAGGATTTTCTGCAGTTCTGCAAGGATGGGAGACACTTCTTAGTGAAGAGGACTTTAGAGCAGAATGGGGTTGCTGAAAGGATGAACAGAACCTTGCTGGAGCGAGCTAAATGCATGAGGTTGAATGCATATTTGCCTAAGATTTTTTGGGCCGAAGCTATTAACACAGCTTGTTACTTGATCAACCGTTCTCCATAATGCCATTAATCATCGAGTTTTCAAGGACGTATCGTCCGGTAAACAAGTTAATTTTTTTGTAATGAAGTTTTTGGTTGTCCCGCGTATGTTCAACTTCAGAATAAAGAACAATCCAAACTTGATCCTAAGTCAAAAGAATGTATATTCCTTAAGTATGAAGAAGGAGTAAAAGGATATAGGCTATGGGATCTAGTGGTCAAGAAAAAGGTGATTAGTAGAGATGTGGTATTCAATGAAGCACAGATGTTAAATACGAATGTAACTTCTAGCAAGAGGCAGGGTCACGCAGTGGAGATAGAGTTGCACGAGCAGAGGACAAAATCAACTAATGAGTCTACAGATGGATCTACATATAAACAGCCTTTAGAGGATTCAAAGAAGCATCCTAGTGATTCTTGGAATCTAGTTAGAAATAGAGAGCCACTTACCAAGAAACCAACTAGAAGGAATAGTTTTGAGGACATGTTCTCGTTTGCACTAATCGTGGGAAATGGATCCTACCAGTTACAACGAGGCTATCAAAGCAGCAGATAGTAATTGTGGTTGACTGCAATGGATGAGGAGATTAAATCTCTACGGAAGAATCAAACTTAGGAATTAGTTAAATTTTCAAATGGCGTGAAGGGTATTGGATGCAAGTGGGTTTAGAGGAAAAAGGAAGATCAGAAGTACAAGGCAAGACTGATGGCAAAAGGGTATTCTCAAAAAGAGGGAATTGATTATAATGAGATCTTTTCGCCAATGGCAAAGGATACTTCTATCAGATTGATACTGTTAATTGTAGTAGTGCAGAATATAGAGTTGGAGCAGCTTGATGTAAAGACAACTTTCCACCATGGTGATTTCGAAAAGAGGATCTCCATGCAACAACCCGACGGATTTATTGAGCCTGGGAAGAAGGACTATGTGTGCAAGCTAAAAAAGTCCTTATATGGTTTGAAGCAATCTCCTTGACAGTGGTACAAGCAATTCGATACATTCACGGTAACTCGTGGTTACTCCTGTGTTGAGCATGATTGTTGTGTGTATTATCCAGTTCTTGATGATGGTTCACTGTTGTTGCTTACATTATATGGGGATGATATATTGATTGCTGTAAAAAGTAAGTCTCATATTCTGCACTTGAAGAAATTGTTGAGTAGGGAGTTTGATATGAAGGATCTTGGTTCTGCTAAGAAGATCCTTGGTATGGAAATTGATAAAGATCGAACGGCAGAAAAGTTGTGGGTAACTAAGAAAAATTATATTGAAAAAGTGCTAGAGATTTTTGGTATGCTCAACACTAAACCGGTTAGTACACCATTAGGAGCTCCTTTTCAGTTATCCTCACAACTATGTCCTAGTATAGAGGAAGATGTTGAGTATATGTCTTGAGTATCGTACGCAAATTCGGTTAGTTGTCTTATTTATGCCATGGTGTGTACCAAACCTAATATAACATATGCAGTTAGTATGGTTAGTAGGTATATCAAAAATCCAGGAAACAGCATTGGGATGCAGTGAAGTGGATCTTTCATTACCTAGCAGGTTCGACCAACTTTGGCATCATGTTTGATTGTGATGGGGCAAGAAGTGAGGTTTCTGACTTTGTGGATTCTGATTATGTTGGGGACTTGGATTCCAGGAGGTCCACGACTGGATATATTTTTGCATTCTATGGAGGGCCGATATGTTGGAAATCAATGTTACAGTCTACTACATCATTGTCAACTACGGAAACAGAATTCATGGCATTGACAAAAGCAGCTAAGGAGGCATAATGGTTGAAGGGACTGGTAGAGGAGCTTGGCTTCCAACAATGTGGTGTTTTGTTACAGTGTGACAATCAGAGTGCAATGGATTTGGTAGAGAATCAGGTTTTCCATGCAAGAACCAAGCATATTGATGTACGTTATCATAGGGTCTGGGAATGGATTAATTCTAGACAAATTGTAGTGCACAAGGTTCACACGAATGACAACGCAGCTGATATGCTCATGAAGACAATCACGATAGAAAAGTTCAAGCATTGCTTGAGCTTGATTCATATTTTTTCTTGCTGAGTTCAAGATAGAATGCATCCCTACCTTTAAGGGGGATGCAATGTGGAGTACCTACACTTTTCTTATGCAGTGGTTTGTTAATTCAAGTCAAGGTGGAGATTATTGATATATATCTTGTATTTATGTCCCACATCGGTTATATGATACATGTGAGGAAGTACTGTAAATCTGACTTGTGCCAAGTAGATTTGAGTTTCTCTCAAATTTTTGTATTCTCTTGTTTGTGTATCGTGTTCTATACATATTTATCTAAAGCAATCTCGTAACATTGCCTAATCCTAAATTTTAACTCAAAGTCAATCACTTTTTGGTGCATTTAAAGAAAAACAAACTTGACTAACCATTTGGGTTTGATATCAGTTATATGCTAAAATAACCAAAATCAGGGATCACAACCAATTCTTGAACCCAACATTAACATATATAGCATGATAAAATCTTTAGCTTGACAAACAAATTGTGTATCTACCTCTCCCATGCATGCAACACAAAAAATAAAAAAAATGTAAAAGTGGGAAAAAAAACCCAGAGAACTGCTAGAGTTGACTTCAATTTTGATTAGTTGCAAATAAAGTGAACAATATGCATTGTTCATCAATAGTGGAGGTACATGTTCAAGTTTTTCAACCTTAGTAATAGACTGTTTTGGATTTTCAAAAAGTGTAAGAACGCTGGAATTGAACAAGGAATGAAAAAGATACCAACTCTTGAATGTACTACCAAAGTTTGCAACAAAAAGATTTCGGATCAGCGTCAATACCCGGAAGTACAAAGAACTATTTATCACAACTATCAAGAATGTAATTAGTGTTCTAGAGCATTAATAAATCCCTCTAAACAATAAATCGATTTGAGAACGAAAGAGTAAATGCATCACAAAGCTCTTACCTCTAATTATGCAATTAATTACAAGGCCTTGATTTCCTCAACCAATATATATTAAAAGCCATGATATAGACATACCCAAAGTCGTAGTTGGGCATCTAACAATCGAAAGATAATTATAAGGTTCTTACTACAACCCTCAGTTTTAAGACAAAAATAAGCTCTTACCTTAAAGCAATGACCCGAATTCCAAGGGATCTCTTCCTAGAGGTTGTTTGGAAGCTCCTAAAAAGTTCGTAATGCTCCTAGGGAAAACCAATGTATTATACGTAAAGTATCACAAAACTTGAAAGGAATATATTTATATTTCTAAAGCTATTATAATTGTAAAATACCTATTACATCCAAAATTCTTTAACTTTTAAATGGGTCAAAGGTAAAATCCAAATTTAAACTGGGTCATCAAATCCCAAACATATAACCAATTGTTTGAAAAGAAAATTTTAAATTGTTTCTTAGGTCCACCATCTAATTTAAAGTCATAACACCATTCTAATTAGTATTTGCACAAGTAGCTCGATAAAATAAATTAAAGAATCTGCGGTGTTATGTACAGGTTGTGGTTATCACAACAGAAGTACATTCAAGTGTGCTTGAGAGGTTCAATATGAAAGATGCTAGCCAGTCCTCACACCTCTTGCAAATTGTTTTGAACTGAGTAAAAAATCTTGTTCAAAGAAAGAGACAATAGATACTCTTTAGTCCTCAGCAGTTAGAACTTGATGTATGCAATAGTTTAACATTCAACCTGACAAGCACATGCAGTTGGTGTGGTTAGCAGGTTCCTTACTACTTCAGGAAAAGAGCATTGAGAAGCAGTGAAATAAATCTTTGTATACTTGAAAGACAGTTTTAAATTGTGATTGCGTTTAGAAAATTCAAAATCAGTTTTACAAGGCTACATAGACTCAGCTACGGCAGGAGATCTTGATGGCTGAAAATCCACGTCTGCATTTCTATTTACTTTTGCAGGTGGAGCTATATTGTGGCAGTCTAGATTGTGAAATTGTGTTGCCCTGTCGACAAGAAAAGTCGAGAATATTGTAGCTACGAAAGCACAAAAAGAAATGCTATGGATGAAGCGGTTGCTCTCCGAGTTAGACTTGATGAACAAGTCAAGTACAAAATATTTTGTGATGGTTAAAGTGCTATTGACTTGAGCAAAAATTCTACATACCACTATCGAACAAAGCACATTGATATGCGATGTCATTGGCTCCACAAACTCATAGAAAATGAAATGATCAAGCTAAAGAAGATCCATGCAAATAAGAATCCGTCTGGTAGGGTGACAAAGGTTATTCCCAAGGACAGGTTGCTAGCAAAGTGAAAAATATGCATTGTTCATCAACGGTGGAGGTGCATGTTCAAGTTTTTCAACCTTGGGCCCATGGTTGAAAATGGAGGCAAACACCAAGACAACTTCTAAGATGACTCTTGGAAAATGGAACTGTTGTAACGGTGGCACCACGAGGAACACCGCTCGTTTGCTGCATTTGACCAAAGAACACGAACCTATATATCCCTCTCCTATATATAAGCCTTTTAGCCATAGAGAGTTAAAGGCTATGATGATACACTGTGAATTAGAGACAGAGAGCCAAAGACAGAATAGAGCATTTAGAGAACGTACATGCAGAATAAGGCGGAAGAATAGAAAATTTGAGACATTTTGTTGCGCAGCATGTTAAAGAGCAAAGGTAAGCAGAAAGGCAAGAGACGGTGCGTGGGTATATATACATAAGCAGCACGTGATGTGGGTTGAACAAATCGAACGCTTTACTTTATATAGCAACCATGTTCTTCGTGGATCTGAGTCTAATATTCAATAATGCTTGCTTTCTTTCACAAAGCTTCCCCCCTTCCACGTACCATTGCAAGAAAGAGTTTTATTCTCTTTAATTACTTATTATATATATATATATATATATATATATATATATATATATATATATATATATATATATATATATACACATTCTTCTTTAACAAAACTGAAAAGAGGCTAAGAAAAGAGCAAGCTTCCGCGAACGTAGGCAGAACCATAGAGCGAGAGCCCAGAGGAGGAGGGGGAGACAGACAGAGATATCCATTGCCATTACCATTGCCAAAAACAAGAAAATCAATGGACGTACAAGGAAGTTGCTAGGTGTATGAAATTAAAGGAACATGACATATATATATTTATAGATCGAGAGCCATTTAATTTGCTTACTCATCCAGCTGGGTCTCCTTTTATCTTTCCAGGAGAACGTAAGAGCCTCGCTAGCTCCCTCGTCTCTCCGAAACTCTTCCTCATTTCTCTCCTCCGAAGCTACCTCCATCAACATCTCTCTCCCTCTCTCAGATGGCGTCGTGCTTCTGATCGCGTTGTCCTTCTTCTTCCTGGATCATCAACCACCGTTCAGGTCTAACTCCGATCATCTCTCTTATTGTTCACGCGCGGGCGCACACACACTCACGCATGGATATATGCCTATATATGTTTTTCTTTTTCTTTTATGTTGTAAATATCATGGTTCTCATGTTTATTTTTGTCTGTCGCCGGCTTGCTATATTTTTCCGCTATAACCTTTATTGTCGTTATGATCGATCATGCATATCGACGAGCATGATCCGATTTGGTGTCGCGATCTCTGAGTTATTATTATTTTTTTGTTTTTCATCTCGTGTGATTTTTATGCTTATCCCATGTTGAGGATCTAAAAGTGTAAATACTAGGAGTTACGAATACCTTATTAGCCTCCTGTGACTTTGCTCTATGGGATTTGACGCAGATTTGGCAAAATGCCTTTTTCATGATTAAAATAGGTGCATCTCATCTCATATTGGGTAATGGAATAGTTGCCTCTTGATTTGTATCAGAATTCCCTTCATTATGCAATGATTTTGCAATTGTGGCATTAAATTAAATGGCCTCTTAACCTGTGTTTCCCCTTTTGTCATGAACGGATCCAATTACTGATACAGTGCAGGAAGATCTGATGAGACATATTTGTTTCCAACACCTTGGAGTCAACCACATACAGTAATGGATGACAACGGGGGATGCAGGGTGACCGGTATTAGGCAGATTGTTAGGCTCAAGGAAATTCTCCATAGATGGCAAAATGTCACACTTGGCCCCAAGGGGACCAATCTCGCCACCTCTAGTCAAAACCAAGCTGCAGGCATCTCCCCGGCGATTAGTAAGAGGCTGCGAGGCTGCAACGTGTATTGTGACTCCGATGAGGACGGTTGCCAGAGCCCCGAACTGCCCCATGATGTCCCTAAAGGATACTTGGCGGTTTACGTAGGGCTGGAGCTTCGGAGGTTTATCATTCCTACTAGCTATCTAAGTGATCCATTGTTCAAGGTGTTGCTGGAAAAAGTTGAGGAAGAGTTTGGGTTTGATCATAGCGGCGGGCTCACGATCCCATGTGAGATTGAGACCTTCAAATACCTCCTAAAATGTATGGAGAACCATCAGAAGGATCAAGCTGATCAAGAGGACGCAGGCAAGCATTTCTTTCTTCTTTTCCTGTCGATACTTGGCAGGCTTTAAGCTGAAAAATAACCTATTCTTAGATTCGTTATTCTAAGCAAGTTAACTTTCTCTAAAAAGTTTCAGTTAACATCCTAATGTTGGCACGTTAGATGTCTGATGATGAATTACCCCGCTGATGATGTTACTACCAAAACAGTCAGTCATGTACATACTTCCATAAATGCTATGAGCAAATGTAAATCCAAGTGGTGCTCCTGGCGACAGCATGATACATTAAGGTGTTGGTTGACGGTTTGACATTAGGCATGCTAGTTGCAACTTTGCGTGAACTTAAGGCCATTTGGTTTAAGTAATCCGGAAGTTTCAAAGTCAAGAGGGTGTTCATAAATAAAGGGATTCTTGCATGATTGCTTCTAAGTTTCCCGAACACACCCTGACTTCTCATGTTACTGTAATTGGGTTCACTAAACGGGGACATGTTTGGTGTTTTTGCAGGTGGGACATCATTAAACGTTGAGGAGTAATTACCTACTGGTAAAAAATTTAGGGCTGATTTTCTGGTGTAAAGCAAGGTATCCCCGGTATGCAGATTTGACATTTCCTGTTTCATTCTATTCTTTTCCATATTTAAGTGAAAAAGAATAGATACATTTAGTTAGAATTCCTAGCCAGGCTGCTTGTCAAAAATGTGAAGCAGTAACTGAGTGGCTCACCTGATCTTGCCGTCCTTCTGTTGAGGGCAGTCCTCCTGCATTTGATGTTTGGTTGAACTTGAAAACAACTTATTGTTCAGCGAATTTTCCAATGTAATGCTTTGTGGGTTATGATTCAATTAGATCCAGATCAATGAGTACGTCCTCCATTAGGAAAGGTTGTTTGTGTAAAGCCATCCATGACTGACTGAAGTCAGAAGGTAGAGAAATGAATGCCATGTGCAATTTCGTTCCGTTGCTTCCCAAAGGTTTCAAGTGTATATCTGCTTGGCTTTGGGGTGGATGCAACCAGCAATAACATTTGTTCTTGTTCTTCTTCACTTCGGACCATTAATTCCTCTCAAAGGCTTTACAGCTAACTTGAATGGTCACTTTGAAGTGCAACGTAGCAAGAGTGGATCCTGAGATTTGGCATTCTTTGGTTCAAAGTTAGGGTCTCTTTTGGAAGTTGGGTCACTCCTTCTTTTAAGCTCCATCTCATGTGCCCGGAGTGATCGATTTGCAAATGCTTGAAGAATAATGGTTGAGTCATTGTAGATGCCTGACTATTTTCTAATCTGCTCAACAAGCCTTTCTACAATTTAATATTGACATTACTCTCTCTCTCTCTCTCTCTCTCTCTCTCTCTCTCTCTCAAGCACATGCTGTCACCACAATTCAACATTGTGCCATTAAGAATATGGTCTTATCATAGTTTGGAGTTGCTAGTTTCTTTTTAAAAGTGAATCAGTTTTTACATCTTATGTACCCTTTCTACTCTTTTAAAAGTGAACATAGTTTGGCTTGATTTCTGATGTTATATGAGTTTAATTTAGTGTTAAAGTATCAAAATTTAAAAATTTGCAAAAAAAGACAAGGCATAAAAATTACAAAGTGAAAGGAGTAAAATGTTTACATTAAATTTATATTACTTTGCATCGAAAAGGAAGCCCTGGGCTATATGTTAAAAGCTTTTAGCCGCAAACAGCTCAGAGTCCAGACAATCCCCTGGGTGAGACCTTTCAGCCCACTAAAAGTGTTTATCCTGATCTGCAATCCGAGTCATAGTTATCAATACCGTACCAGTACCGTTCGTACCGACCGGTACGTACCGTTTTTGCCTTTTACTGGTACGGTATCTCTTAAATTTTGTACAGGTCAAAATATCGCTCGGTACCGATTGTACCGGCCGGTACACTGATACTGGCCGAAAATTGCGTACCGGTCGAGATATTGTGTTTTGTATCGGTTTCTTTAAAAAATGTAAAAGTAACAAATTTTATTAGAAATTTTGTAAATTGACCATATAAAGACTAAATATAAAGACACTCTAAGTTCTATTATACTAATTAAAATATCTGTAGCCTCATGTTCATAAAATTCATTATAATTTGCAAAAGCATTCCTGATAAGTTTTCAATATTCACTTATCTTTGATCACTTCATACATGTAAACTTTGATCATATTCTTTCATCTATATGATGTATTACTTTACACACACCCGCTCGCGTGCACACATGCACACACACAAAAATAACTTATTCTTGAACTCAAAGACATTATTATTTAACAAACTAGCTTATTTGAAAATTATGGTAAATCAAGCTCTATAAGATAAACAGTTTATTTTAGAGGAACTGTAAGTAAAAATATATATGTATATATTGTTAGTTCGCCAGTGAATAAATAATACAAATAGATATTGTTGATGAAAATCTTAAGACGGTACCAGTACCGGTACGTACCGTTTCATGAAGAAAACGGTACGCACTCCGGTACGATATTCATAACTATGATCCGAACCCTCTGGGTTAGAATGCTGGCGAGATTCTAGGCACAACCCATCTGGGTAGAGATGTCAAAAGGGCTGGGTAGGCCCGGCCCTAAAGAGGAATAGTGCTGGCCCTAACCCGTAGGGCCTTGGGCCATGGCTAGGGCCAGGCCTATTTTTCTCCACATTTTATCCAGGCTCTGCCAGGTTTTGGCCCTAATCTGGCCCTGTCGTTTAGCCCTAAATGTCCCCCTATTTGGTTTTCACCTATATTTTAAGATGATTCATACCGCTCGTCTTCTCTACGGTCTAACTCTTCATCAATGACATTAGGAAAAGCTAGAGAGTCAACTTCCTCAAAGGACCTCAATGTTGCAAACTGCTTTTTGTAGTATTCTGTCCCCTGATACAAGTAGAGTTACATCTAATACATAACTTCACTGTGCCACATAAAAAAGTGTCTAAAATAAATAATGCATTTGAGAAAAATAGAATAGATATTTTTTTTACTTTTTTAAAAAATAGAATAGATATTTTAGCAACACAAAACTAGAAATTAAAAAAGATTAGGCCCGGCCTTAAAGTTAGGGCCTAGGGCTTGAGCTTAGACAGAACCTCCATATCCTAATCTTGGGCTTGGGCTGCTTTCCATGGCCCTAAGCCTGAAAGGCCAGGGCTTACACTTAGGCCGGCTGGGCCGGCCCAAGCCCAACCCATTGACATCTCTACATTTGGGTTAGAATGGTGGTGAGACCGCGGACATTACCCATTCGTTAAAGGAGAGATTTTGGTTACTATCTAGTCGTAAAAATAGCTTACAATCTACGTGTAGTAGTTATTAATTATTGCTAAATATTGATGGTAGTATTTAGGGACAAATTTGAACAGCACTCTTTTAGCTTCACTAATTATACCACTAAGCATATCTAGCGATTTATCATTTGTCGTTATATGAAAGGTTGTAGGCTCTTCCTACAATCCAAGTTACGGCCAACAATTTTTCTTGATTACAACAATTTACGCATCATACACTTAAGGCAAACTTGTGCAAGTATTCCATTAATGATTTAGGTGGTTCCAATAAGGCTATAAGATTTGATGTTTGCTAATGTATGCTTTCAAATTGTTGCTATCTCATCTTGACAATGCACTTTTGAGCCCACAGTAGGTTCCGTTTTGCGCGACACGTCGATATTTTTAACGGTTAATTTTCAAAGCTCTCAAAACAGTCAAAGCGGCGCATGCTCAAGTGACATATATTCCCTCCATCTTTTCTTTTTTCACGACTCTTTTGTGCCAAGAAAGTTATCTTTGTGTGGCCCATTGTCGCTAGCGAGATAACCTCGGTGAGCCTCAACCTTTGCATCCCATTTTTTACTCAGTCTGTCGTATATCTTCCCCCCCCCCCCCCGTGAGACGACCTCAACGCCTTAACCTTCCCTTTCTTGCTCAAACGGTCGCACATCTTCCCCCTCGAGGGTCGGTCTACCTTTCCCCTTGAGGTTGGCTCGCCTTCCCCTTGGGGGGTCGGTCTGTCGCCTTTCACCCATGCATGCTCACTTCTCTTTGCCTTGGCCATGCACCGTCCGCCACACTCGTCGTCCCTTTCTTGGTCGCCCCTGGCTCTCTATTACATTATCATGTCGTCGGCACCACACACACTCCGCCACACCTCATGCACCGTGTTAATTATAGTTGCACCCCCTGGCATCCTGTCACACTACCACACCCCTGTATTCGTCCATCCTTTCACACGCTATGTGCACCTTGCCTTGGTCGTGGAACATGCTTTGGCCCACTCTTTGGAGTGTGCAGTATCCCGCATGGATATGCAACTCTACTAAGAAACTATTGCTGCCATGGAGCTCTAAATGCTTCAGCATGAAGACTCCCCTTCCGTCTTGTAGACGGCTCCTTCGGGATACTATCTCGGCCCGTCAGGTAGGTAACTTATCTAGAACACTACCTTGGTGTGCTTCGAATGCTCAGGCACGAGGACTCACCTACGGGGATATGTGATTCCTCCTAGACAATATCTCTGCCAAGGAGCTCCAAGTGTTTCGGTAAAAAGACTCCCCTTCTACCAAATAGATAACTCCTCTGGGATGCTACCTTAGCCTATTGGGTAGGCGAATCCTCCAGGACATTATCTTGGCGCACTCTTTGTGCTCCAACACAAGCACTCACCCATGGATTTAGGTTCGCTCTCTAAGACACCATCTCTGTCAGGGAGCTCTAAGTGCTCAAGCATGAAGACTCCCCTTCTGCTAGATAAATGGCTCCTTTGGGACACTATCTTGGCCCGTCAAGTAGGCGACTCCTCCAGAACACTATCTTAGTGCGCTTCGAGTGCTCTGGCACAAGGATTCACCTGCGAGAATAGGCTTGCTCTCTAAAACACTATCTCTGCTAGGGAGCTCTAAGTGCTCCGGCATGAAGACTCCCTTTCTACTAGGTAGACGCCTTTTTCGGGATGATATCTTAGCCCGTTAGGTAGGTGACTCCTCCGGGACACTACCTTGGCACGTTCTGAGTGCTCCAGCACGAGGACTCACCCGCGGGATAGGCAACTCCTCCGTGACCCTATCTCCGCCAGGGTGTCTGTGTGACTAGCCAACGTGCTCCGGCACTGGTGGCTTTCAACAGCAACCCTAGGGACTATGACCCCCAGGTCAATCTGAGATGGGAGCAGGTCTTTGGAAGGCATTACGCCTAGTCCACCTGATAGTTGGGCATCGGGTCTTCCCTATCACTGCTAGGTCTTTGGGGTCTCTTATCGCCTTGTAGCACTCTGCAAGGGTTTTGGACTAGTGGCTAGATTAAGGGGGGTTTTCTGACCACACCAATGCTATGGGAGCCAGTCTTACCAGATAGACAGAGCGACACTGTGAGGAGTAAGCCTAGTGAATATGCAATCTGACAATCCGTGGAGCACCGACACCTGTGGACTCCTCGGTGATGCGTCACTCCCTAGAGCACCATGTGTCAGACGATGACATCATTATCTCAACCTCTATAAATAGATAGATCAAAAATCCATTTGAAGACTTCACATATTTTGACTTTCATTCTGACATTCACTTTCTCGCTCTAGAATTATAGAGAGAGAAATAAACACGACCTTGACTCTGGACCTAAGTATCGAACTGTGACTGTTGTCGTGTATTTATCCCGTGCCATCGCTCTCGCAGCACTGTCATCTTTAGGCTCTGTCTGGGAAGCCCTTGGTCTCTGCCCTTGCTCCATCCTTATTGTGTCTCATATCAGCATACTTGGCATCTGATGCGGACTACATTCCTTATGGTACCTCCACGTCCTGCGAACCCACTTCCTTGGCATCACAAATGATGGGGTTCGACATATCAAAGCCTACCCATGACCTATAGGTAAGCACGACTCAGGACCAAAAAATTGGGTATGACAGTTCATTTTGTCTACTTGTAATTTGAGGGTTTTTTTTTCGTACAAGCATGGGTCAGGCATGGGCATATCCAACGATAAAACACTTAGGACGATAATGAAAAACATTTTTGAGACTCTAAGAGTAGGTTTGACACCTTTTTTTTCAGTTTTGGAAATTGGAAAAAAAAAATGCGTTTGGTAACCATTTTTTTCCCTTCTCCAATTTAAAAAATCAGTTTTTAAACTGAAGAGTAAAAAAACAAACTCAAGAAACTGGTTTTTTTTTTTAGACCACCACCCTCCCACCGCCGGCAGCCACCTCCGGCCGGCGACTGCCGACAGCCACCTCCGGCGACCGGCAACTGCCGGCAGCCATTGCCGGCTATCGGCAGCCACCTCCGGCCGCCGGCGACCACAGCCGGCCGCCAGCAGCCACCTCCCGCCGCCGGCCGCCAGCAGCCACCTCCCGCCGCCGGCAACCACCAGCCACCTCCGACCACCACCACCGTCGACCACCACCACCGCAAACCACCAAAAAAATAATCAAAATAAAAAAGGTTACCAAACACAAAAAAAAAAAAAAGGTTATCAAACACCCGTTTGTTTTTGAAAAAAAAAATAAGTTGCTTTTTAAAAACTGCTCTTTAAAAACTGAAAATCAAAAAAAAAATTTTGTCAAACCAACCATAAATTTGACGAGGATGATATGATGGAAAATAAAGAGTTTAGGTTCATGTCATATAACGTTGAAACATATTAAATAAAGTCCCTTTGTGGAACTTTGAATTTGAAAAGCATCTTGAACGTTGTAAAATTTAGATGGATCAATTCAAGTTTCATATTGATATTTAGTAAAAATATCCTTAAAGCCCTTAAGGTTAGGAAGTAACATCGCGCGTCTCCGTCAACTATAAAAGATATCAAGTACGTCCTTTGACTAGACCAGATATAGATGCCTTTGTATTTGATGAAAAGATGACTTTATTTCTTTTTGTCTTGAATTCTTTCAAACCCTTGAGGTTAGGAAGTAATATCACGCGTCTCCGTCAACTATAAAAAATATCAAGTACGTCATTTGACGCGTCTCGTCAACTATAAAAGATATCAAGTACGTCATTTGACTAGACAAGATATAGATGCCTTCGTATTTGATGAATAGATGACTTTATTCCTTTTTGTCTTGAATTTTCCTTTGGCATGTCACCTTCCATCTTAATTTTCTTTTTTTTACTTCTTTCTAACACATAACCCCCCCCCCCCCCCCCGTCACCCCCTGCTTAGTCCACCTTCCCTCCCCTCTTGGTCTTCACCCAACGCCACTTGCATTTCCACAACGACCCATCTCTACCACAACACAACAATCACCTCCAGCCCCCCCCCCCCCCCCCCCCCCACAGCCACTATAACACACCCACTGCTACACCCGCCACCGATTGATTGAAGCCATCGCACCACCTCCGCGGTTAGGCAGTGGCAGCTTTTGTGTTGTGGGTTCATCAACCTTTTAATGCCCACCACCACTTTTTCACCTTTGCACGCTTGAAGAACCACACCAACAACAACAACCACCACCACACTAAAACCGTCTTCATCACAAAACTGAGCCAAAGCCCAAAACAACCGTCGATTTTTTACCGCCATCGTGGCTTACTGCAAGCACCACCTTCACAGTTTAACAACCATCACCACCACCACCACCAACTCGCAGATCTAAACTAGCCGCTGATTTTTACCACCACCGCCCCCCTTACTAAACCCACCATTTACAGATCTAACCAGAACCAACATAGCCACTTCCATCGTCGCAACTGACCGCCATACATCCGTAATAGCCATCATACGCCGCTGCAACCGTTGCTGTCAAATTATCGATCACCACTTCTCCGCCGCATCAGTCTCCAGATCTGTTCCATTATCAGATCGTGAGCCCTAGGGAATGGGGTTATTGAAAGTTATGGCTAGTCTTGGTAGAGTACAGAAAGAAAGAGGGGGAATATGAGAATGTAGGCAAAATACGTATACATAACTTATATTTATTTAAATAGTTAAGGGTAGAAAAGGTCTTGTATTGGCATTTTGAAAGATCATAAATAAAAAAATGTATTAAATGTAAATTAAGACGGTGTTATTATGGATTGATATGTGTATTAAATATATATTATAAAAAAAAGAGAAAATTGGGATCTTGTTGTTTCTAGATGCTTTGGTTGTAAATGTATTAGATGTATTAATTAGTAATTTCGTCCACTTTTGGGGTCTTGTTGCTTCTAGATCCCTTAGTAGTAAAGCCGATGAAAATTAGAACCCGAAATTGATTCTCGTAATTTCATCCACGTTATCATTTATGAATGGAATAATCTCGTAAACATCCAGCAAAAATTGGCCAGAAAAAGATTCTCAAAATCTGAATGGCACCTTTGGTTTGGGTTAGGCCCCGGCCAGACCACATTATATATGCACTGTTTCTGCAATAAAAATCCCGACAAAAGCGGTAAGCTGCACATGTTTGTTGGCATGCCATAGTTGTATGCTATTACCCCCCACCTTGGCTTCTTTTTACAAGTCCTTCTCTCCGTTAACGAAGATTTAGCGCCACCGCCTCAAAATACGTGATGGCCTGGAATTAGGCACCACATACTCACATTTTCTTTTTTCTTACAGAAAAAATATCAGACTGTAAGACTCTGATCTAATTGGCAGGAAATATTGTGTTTCGGAAACCTACAAGGCCATCGCAAACATCTGAACCCGCGAGCGATTCCTACACCTAGGACGTCAAAGTCGTAGTGCACGAGAAATTCACGTGTTGAGTACATGTCGAGCAGCGAAGACGTAAATTTGCCACCAACATAAGCAACATACATGATTTGAATTCAGTGGGAAGCCTCGATTGTGACTTAATTGAGGACTGCTGAACTAACTCATTGTTGGCCCACCACGTACTCACATTTACCGTCAATAGACATTATAATATAGGAGCAAGCAATAATGATAGAGAAAGAATTAGATGAGTCCAAAATGAATGTGTTATGCATTCGAATCTTATCAAGTCGTTGCAAACCAAGTCATCAGCCGTCAATATAGTAAGTCATGCATATGTGGTATTTCGCGGGGATAATTGGACCTATAAGTCTACTACAACATCTCTGTTGCAAGACAAGAAAATAGGAGAGGGGTTGAGCATTATGAGCTTTTTCTTCTGCCTGATATGCAGTCTGAAATTCTAAACCAGATATCATGTCACCGCGGTGATTGGGAAACACAACAATAAGAAGGAGAAGATAACCAGAGAGGACCGGGGTGGGGTGGGAGTGAAAATGAAGAGCGAGGCCCACTGCCCACCACAGAATTTGGTTGAACGTGCGATTTGAAGGCGGAGACATCACACGTCATGTCCCTTGGTTTGGTGCTTTTGGAGTCTACCAAGTGTTTTTGCACAGTTTGACTCGCCCCACCAAATGCCTTCCTAGTAGACGCAGATAACCTATGAGCTAGCAAAGAAGCCTAGTGGCTGTTATCGGTGTTGTATGCTCTCACGATCACATCGCCTTTTCTTTCAAACAAGATTGTGTACTCAACGTTAGGATTGTACAAAAAGGAGTTCATCTTTTACTTTGACAATAGCTACGCCTTTAATCTTTGACGCCACGGTTGGTATGATTGAAGGACTGGTCGTTCATTGTATTTGGATAGAGAATCTCTTGGGAACACTTGGGGGGCTGTTTTCTTTTCTAATAACCTGAATAAATTACTTCCATCTTTGAGCATTATCTCCCCTCTACTGTCATTTCTGAGGCATCCATTGTCTGTTTGTGTGGACTTGAGAATGTGGTAACGGTGGGATTCGTTAAATTAGGACATCCAAGAAAAGAAGATGGCTTCTTTATCCAGCTGTTTTTAGTGTCAATTGACTCTCAAGTTGGTGGTGCAGAGTATGGACTCAGGACTCTGAACTCTGTCCAGTGGCTCTTTTTTTCTCAAGTGGGTACTCTTGCTGTCCTCCCAAAGAAGGGTCCACAGAGGTTGCTAAATATTCTGTGGGCCGCCAACAGAAGATCTCTATTTTCCATTTATTTGTAAATTGTAGTTATTTCATTTTTCTTACGGAATATTATATAAGACGGTAAACCCTATTGCATTAACATCTCTTCCTGCCCTTTGAAGTACTAAGATCATAACTACAGGCCTAGGTCTCTCACATAAGATCAATCAAACTGTCGAGAAGGAAATGACCGGCTCAATCTCCATGGTATCGCCAAAATTCAAATACACTTAGTATAGACAAAAGAAGAGAAAACTAATCGTCGATAACAGCCTATATATATATATATATGATTAAAAGTTGAGATTACTGCAAAAACATTATGAGTTTAGTGTGTGTGTGTGTGTGTGAACGGAGTGACATGAAGGTTCAACGTTTGGTATTCATGAAGTTGGAGACAAAAATCACACATTACCCAAGCAACTTGGACTCGTGGGTGGGCCCCATTGCAGAAGCCGAAATAGAATTTCTTGGCCCACTTACATGTGGGCTGATTTCCGTGGGCCCAGAGACTAACCTGACTGACTTGCATGCTTGGTTACTTACAACTCCAAACAAGAGTTTAATCATACAAAACAGATGCCGTGTAAAAATTTTTAGCGACCCTTTTACGGGCGCCATCGCCAGTTACGAGTATCAGCGTTTCTCTGGTGAGCAGGATTTCATGTGTTTTAGTACGACAGCGGATATTTCACCAACTAAACTAGCAGGACAACTATATACTTTGTTGTGAAACTGACTAAAGAATATTCGTATACTTGCGCCAACTTGATTTGCCTGAGCCTTATAGAGTTACACGCTCACTTTCTGGTAGACAATTTCATTTACCCCCCAAAAAAGAAGGGCTTTTGTTCTGCCAGTATCATCCGATCCAAACCCAGAAAAAGGAAAACGACTTGATTGGCCTATCTATCCTTGAAAAAGCCACAAAACAGGGTCGTCCTCTTGAGCTTCTGCCTGTCTCAACCCAACCTTACATCCCCCTTCCTACATAGCTTTCTGGACTACTTGTTACGTAACTTTCGCCACTACTTGTTACCGTACATCCAACTTGAGTTACAACTAATGATGTTTCAGTTGCATGATGAAGCATGAACCTAGCTATTCAACTCCTAAAACTACAACCAAATACATATCCTATATACGGGTGCGTGCATGTCTTGATACACGTACGCTCTCTGTTCTAGAAAATGAAATGCTTTTTTATTTTATGACAAAAAATGTTAGGGCAACTGTTTAAAGTACAAGATTATTAATCTTAGTTTCATTAACGTGTTATTTTGGTTAAAAGTGAAGACACTTCTAGTCCTTCCTGAGGTGTATTTTAAGTTTTTTCATAGCAAAAAAAAAAATGGAAACAGATCGAGGATAAGGACCAAGTATATAATATAGGTTGCTTGAATTAATTTCTTGTCTTTAGAAGGAGAAAAATGGTAGTAATACAGGAAACAATTTATTTCTCTTGGGACTTCTTCTTTTTTGCTTTGTTTTTTATTTTATTGGGTCATGCTAGTAATTAAGGGTCTATACTTTAGAGCTTTATGGTTAGGAGTGGCAGCTAGGAAACGCGTTACAGGTAATGAGCAAGTAAACGCGTGTTAGTGTGGTACAAATTTCATGTCTCCCACTTAATTAAAAAGAAGACCATTCAATTTATTTTATTTATATCAATAAATGAATGAGTACAAAGTCTTCAAACGTGTAATGAAATGTTTTGTCTAACAACAAACAGGGGCGTGTACGTGTTGGGTGTGTATCACAAAAAGCATCTCGAACCACCTAATCATTTGTTTCGTAAACTATTCCATTTCAATTCTTCACTTTAACATGCCAGAGAAAACAATACTAATGCTGTACAACAAACATAACCAAAGTCTACTAAAACTGGGTTTGGTGCCTCCTACTCAGTTGTTTGACTTGCTGTCTCAGAAGAAATGGGGGAATTTTGTCACAAAAAGTGGCTACCTTTGTATGATTTAACTTTGCACGTCAATGAAGATTTCAAATCATAAATGTGCTGGCAACGTATAGGGGACAAATTTGCGTGAGCTAAAGCTTTAAGCTCTCTATACAAAACTCTCTGCTTGGTTGGATTGGGATCATCTTGGCCTACTTCCAAGCTTAAAGTTTCCCTTTCTCGTACTTCATAAAGTGTGTGTCTTTGTGTGTGTAGGTGTGTTTCATATTAACTATGGCTTATATCAATGGATCGGATGGGGGCATGACCGCCTAATGATGCTTTTTGTTTTAAAAAGAGTATATATTTATATTTTATTTAACTTTTGATTTTTGTTTTCGTGTGAGGGGGGATGTTTGCTCGTTATTAGATCGACAATGCCTTGACATATATATTAGAATTTGAAAACCAATTATATCACCTATATATCTATATATATCATTGCTATGTGTTCTGAGAGAGTTATGTACTATGGGTTTTTGGCACAATTCCAAGTATGAAGAAGGAAACAGCTGCCATGGAACAAGCAACTGGCATATCTTAAGTTGCGAAAGAGGTGGCCTCTCTTGCAATAAAGCTTGCTACCCATTCTCTGGTCTTTATCTTCTCCAAAACTTGACCATCAAATACCGAAGTGAAAGCTGGACAAGCACGTACGTTTTGGGTGAATGCATGTTACATGTGACAAGGATTCGGTGGATGATACATGTCAACATCGCCTTTATGGTCTTATTTCCGTCTCAACTTTCAGACAACCATCTTTGTCTTTGCAAGTCGTGCAAAGAGAGAGATCGATAGAACTCATGCCTCATCGATCGACCTCAATTCCTTTGTCTAATTTATAAGTTCACCGTGTTCATAGACATTTTCAAGGAAAGAAAAAGTAAGCATTGCCAAACCAAACGACTCATGACAAAGACTACTCTACATGGGTTCAAAAGAATGTTTACTTGTTTATCAATTCGTCGGAAGTCACTAGGATTTGAGCTACACGTAAGAGATACCTAATTGAGTAGCCATTCCATCCCTCAAATACTCGATTACTCTCAGAGGTCTTGGGACCAATATATGAAGTAACCTCACCGGTTGGCACATGCACGGTGAAAATGGCTTTCATTTTTCTATAAAGAGAGATATTTAGGCAGAAATAGTTATTTTGAAGAAGAGAAAAGTTAATTTGATGAGAGATCGAGCTGTTTGAGCCAAAAGAAATGAGGAGGATGCAGATGGGGGCTTCTTACTGAACAAATATGGTAGCTAAACAACGGGAATCAATCAAAGTGCACAAATTAATTAATTGATATCAAAGAATGGATTACATGCAATATCCAGCACTTGAGAAAACTACCCATGATGAAGCATGAAGGCTTTCCCTTTCAAAGATTAGCCGAACTTAAAATGGGGGGATTTCCTATCCTCGCCGTACAAATAGATCGAACAGTCACCTCTCTCTCTCTCTCTCTCTCTCTCTCTCTCTCTCTCTCTCTCTCTCTCTCTCATTCATTCTAACATTTGGTTTCATCTAAAGCCGCTAGCTACTGACCATTATTACCTGAGAAAAAATTTACAGCTATATACCGTACAGATGACCGATGAGCACACACACAAATCAGTAGGCGTAAAACTCAACCAGCTCGTCCAGCGACTCTGGCTCGGGGTCGGCATTCTCAAGCATCCAAAGCAAGTGCTCGAACATCACCACCTCGCAGCCCACGGTGACGATGTCAGCCCCGCCGGAGCGGTCGGTGAGTTCGCGAAAGAGCGGGTGGTCGGCAACGGTGGAGCTGATGAGGTAGCGGCGGCGGGACTTGCCCACGTAGACGGGGTAGAGGTGCTTGGAGTCGTTCTCTTCGTCGTCTGAGGAGTGGTTAGCGGCGGCGATGGCGTTGGCATTGGAGCGGCCGAGCTTGCTGAATGACTGCCACTTTTTGAGGACTGAGGACTTGAGTTTGGTCAGCTTGTTGCCTCCTCTAGCCATGAGGTTCAAAGTGTAGAAGGAAATATGGAGGGAGAGGGGAGAGACTCGGAGAGAAGAGAGAGGGGATTTAGGGGATGAGAAAGGGAAAGGAAGGTTCGGTATATAAAAGGGTCTGGGGGTTGGGGGGTAAATTGAGGTAGAAGGGTTTGGTCCGAGTGATGAAGGGTGGCATATGGGGGGGATTAGATTGGACGAAAAACCAGCTGCGCTTTTTGAGCTTTTGGCATGAAGGGGTATAGTTTATGTGGAACTCTTGTGTCAGGTCGGGTCGGGTGGTACATTTTTTGAACCTTATCATAGGACCACGAGTTTGTTATCTTGGTCTTAAGGAGAAATCGATTTTTACTAATTTGATATATTTCATTTGATTCATGAGAAGTCACCTGAATCTGTTTAAAATAAAATTGCTCTTCTAATTGTTGATACGTGCATGACTTTCTTTCAATTTTGAGAATGATTATTTGGTCTAGTATCACTATGATCGTGGGAGTGGTCTTCAGCGACGTTTATCCTTACAAGAAGCGGCAAAACATCACTTTCTTGCGAATTATGTACATGAGATGATTCTTTCCCAGAAGAAAACAGTGTGGGCAGAGAAAAGGATGGATGAGTGTGCTAAATTTGGAAAGTTGATTGATGGTTTTGGCTAGAGATGTAATCTGTTATATGTTGCTCTAGTTGAGCTTCGAAATCCTCATATGGTATGAAGAAAGCAACATAGCGAGTGTGTGCTTTTCGAGGCAAACAAAATGGCAAGACAGACTTGGCTCAACTCTCTAACATGTTTCAAATTGAATAGAGACGAAAAGCAACGTCCTTCTAATTCAGACCATCAAAAGCCCTTCAATTCTATCCACCTAGCTAGCTAGCTAGCTATACATACGTACATGGCTACCATTTTGCTTGGAGTTCGAGGCACATGCAGTCTAAGGCTTAGCTCTAACATGTTTGGATCTAGACATGTACACCGTGTACCTTAAATTGCATGGTATTCACCACAGTAGGTCCAGTAATTCGGTGTGGTGTGTTAGTATACTCAACTTACTTAACTGGCCAGGCCAGCATCTAACCTACTTAGTATTTTAAAGTAAAAGTTTGTTAGTTCTAATACACTACTACTCTGTATATATGTACGCATTTAGTATATGCAGAAGCAGTCTAATGGAGAATATGTAATCTTTGCTTAAATTGCGGTGCTATGGGGGACCCGTATCACTTTTGTTCTAAGAATAATAATGAATTGATATACTGGACTACTAACACTAGTAGTTTAAATTGATTTATATGGAGCTTCTAATCTGTTCATGTACCAACCAGAAAGTTGTTGATCATCACTGAACAAGCCATGATACACCCACACCACGTACCAATCAAGTGATTCAATTTCTTTAACTTCTTTCAGAAGAAAATTTTGTTACTTGAAAGTGACGGACATGTGCCAAGTTCCGGAATAATTCAATACAGTAATCTCCACATTCATTTACAATCTTATCTGGAACTTACTATCCAAATTCTTTTTCTTCCTCTTCAAAGATTCTTCCCAGAATATTTTTATGTATATGTATTGGTACTCCTAGTATCATAGTATAACATAACTATATTTGTTGTTGTAGCACTCCTTTCGCTAACAAATTATTTATTATTAATAATCATCAATCACTAATCAATCCATCACAATTAAATTTACTTTCAAATTGAAAGGGCGTGTATTCTGTGACCCTTTAATTTTCAAAATACATAAAGGAGACATGATATATCTATGCATAGATATATCTATATAGATGTAGGGAGTCCATCTATATACATATATGGAGCCATCCACGACAGCCAGCCATGTGGATGGCTCATATTACTTTCTTTTTTTTTTTAAACAGTGCACGAAATCACTTTTGGACCTATGAGATGAGATTAGGAGAGAAAATTTTTTTTCCCCTTCCCAAAATTGGTACCTTAGGAGAGATGGTAATCCGTGCACCATTGATTGATGTCACCTGACCTAAAGGGAAGGCGGTTGTCAAAGAAGGGTTTAAGAAAGAAAATAAAAGAACCAAGCTTTTGGTATATCATTAATCCCAAAATCAAGGGATGTTTAAACTCTAAATGAGGAAATAATTTGAGATGTAATTATATGTTGTGGTCAATCTTTATTAATTGGTATTTTATAGGAAGATTAATCCATGCCTGGTAAGGTTGAGTAATCTGATGTCATCAAATAAGAATAACGTGAATTGACATATAATTCTATGGCTCTATCAATTACAAATTTTTATAAGATAAAACCTAATTCAAGAAATGACTTAATGAGGTTTCAAGGGAGGAGAGGGTATAATTATCATAGTGAGAAATTTTAGGAATGATTCCTTAAAATATTTTAAAATAAAAAATTTGAAGTAAACGTGATTTAAAAATTGATTGATGTTAATGAAAGTTATAATTGAATTAAAAATTAACTATGTCCATATGGCAAGAGGAGAAGACGTCCAAATAGGTGATAATTTGAAATGTAATTATATGTTGTGGTCAATCTTTCTCTTGCAATGCGCCGACAACTTTTTATAAAATCGTCGTATGGTGTAAAACATATAAATTAGGAAGAAGAAAAAAGGAGATCAAACAGCCAATTAAAATATTGAGTGGGATGACAAAATCAACATCCTTCTTGGTTGCATTCAATTCTTTTGCCATTACAAAAGCATTAGTTTTAGCTCTAGCAAAAGAGTCTTAATTTTTAGCCTCATGCATAAAAAGTTGGCAACTTCGTAGGTATTAGCAAACTCAATATGCTAGAAAGTTGAGAAACAGAATACTATATGTAAACACGAGATTTAATAGACACCATCTTTTGTTATTGAATCATGAAAAAAAAATTCCTTATTTTTTCTTGTGTGGCATGTATGTGTACGGTCGCATGACGGGGGGCCACGGCCACCCCCAAATTTTGGGACCTTCCGCATGAGTGTTGACGAGAGAGAGAGAGAGAGAGAGAGAGAGAGAGAGAGAGATCACAAGTGACAACTAGATATGTAAACAATCAAATTATATATGTTGGTGAACACATTTGTCAGATCTGTATATTCTCCCGAAAATTGGTTAATATTTTACATGTGTGTCTATGTCTGTATGTATATTACTTTGTCCTTGACATTTTTTTTATACTTTAAAAAAAGATAATCCACGTCACCAAAGAGTATACTCTTGTGTGTAATGTTCTTGTCTTCCCAAAATGGTTCTTGTCTTAATTATTCTTTTTATTTTTATATTTTCGCTCAGCCGTTAACTCATTCATAAAGTAGCAACTGTAGTTAGAGACAATTAATTTTTTTAATCACTTTTTGGTCCCCTCATTCAGCTTTCTGAATCCGCTCCTGCATGTGTAGTTTCTACTCTGTGTGTGTGTGTACACACACTCTCCAAAACTTCCTCAACCAACATACACGAACATTTGTCACAAACTCTTATTTACTTTACTACTGTTAGCTCTCGTTTATTTACTTTAATAATAAATTAGGAGAACTCACACGACAGACTATAATCTATAGAACTCATTGCTCAAAATTAAGGTTGGAGAATCTTGCATTGGGTAGAGTAAACGGATTTTATTGTTGAGAGAGGAGAGAGAGTCGATTACTGCTAAAACTTTGGCCAAAAAATGTACAATTACAGAATATCTTAATTGAGAAAAGAAGTACTATTTTAGCGATTTGGGTTGAAAGAATATCTAACCAATTGAAGAAAATAAGTTTAAATGGAAAAGATAGAAACATGCAAAAAGAAAATTGCTATTTCGAAAGTAACAAAATTGCCAAAAAGAAATTCTTCCAGAGACCACTACTTTAAATAACAAATTAAAGCTTTCATGAATATTAGTCAAGAATTCTACAAAAGAAATTTGCAGGCCTCGATCAGACAACATCATTAAGGCCTTGCGGAGAATGAGTGTTCTTATATGTTCAAAATATGGAGTAGCAAAGAACATTACACAAATCAAAAAAAGTAAATAATAGTTCTAAAAAGAGAACGAGAGTTCCTAGAATTCGAGTAAAACCTTTCCTTGATATATGAGCTTGCAGGTTAGAAGATATATGCTTGATATTAATTTGACAACAACAGAAGAAACACCTACCAATTTATGACTTGTTTGACATTAAAATGAAATCTGCAAATTTTACCGAAAAGATCAAATATAAAGAAGAGAAAATAGAAAATGAAATGCATGGTAAGAATTGTTATATATATATATATATGTGTGTGTGTGTGATGACCTGTACTCACTAGGAACATCCAACTCATGCTTCAAGTTTCATCATTAGTCTGATAACAAAACGGAGCCTCGCGTACAGACATTGCTTTTCTTGCTGCCATGAAACTCTCAAGGTCACAAAGCCACAATAAAAAAATGCTCCTGGAAAGCTGGGAAAAGACTGCATGGTTTTGATGGCCAAAGTGAGAGATTTTTTAGGGTTGGTTTGACAACAACAAAAAAATTTTAATTTTTAGTTTTTAAAAAGTAGCTTATTTTTTTTTGTTATAAAAATAAATGGGTGTTTGATAACCTTTTTTTGAGGTTTTTTTTTTGGATGTTTGGTAACCCTTTTTATTTTGACTTTTTTTTGAGTGGTTTGCAATGGCGGTGGTGGGGCGTAGCGATGGTGGCCGGTGGTGGTGGCCGGCGATGGCTGGTGGTTGTCGACGGTGGTCGCCGGTCGGCGTGGCTGCCGGCAGTCGCCGGCGGCCGGAGGTGGCTGTCAGTGGCCGGAGGTGACTGCCGGCGGTGGGAGGGTGGTGGTGGTGGTCTCAAAAAAAAAAAAAAGTGAAAAAAAAAAAAACAGTTTCTGGAGTTTTTTTTTCTCTTCAATTTAAAAACTGGTTTTTTAAATTGGAGAAAGAAAAAAAATGATTACAAACGCACTTTTTTTTTTCAATTTTCAAAACTGAAAAAAAAAAGAAAAAAAGAGTGTCAAACGTGATTTTAGAGTCAAATCTCAGATATAAAACGAAATAGATGTGTTAGTAGAGACAACTATATAAAGAGGAAAGGGTCAAAGAGGCAGCATATATAGGATAGAACAAAATGGAGTAACACTTTATTACAGAGAGTTTCCATTACAAGTAATCAATCTGATCAGAAAAGAAAGTGTTGGTCGTTGGGACTGCCTGTTGGGAGAAAAAGTGAGAGAGGGTGGGGTGCAATAAATGTTCAGTTTTTTACACACTTACTCCAAGACTTTAATTATCTTTAAATAGCTCCAAGTGTAATTCGAAGTTTAAACGTAATTGATTTTTCAAGTCAATGTTAAAATTATTATATCCCCAAATTACCTCCCATGCATTAGGAAAGGACTTGAAAATGGAAAACGTATTCTAAAATTTCTCGCTGAAATTAAGCCATCAATTTTCCAATGATTCCGACCCTAAGCCCCGCATAAGGCTTTTTTTTCAGTTTTGGAAACTGAAAAAAATAAGCGCGTTTGGTAACCATTTTTTTTCCCTTCAGTTTAAAAAAATCAGTTTTTAAAAACTCTAAAAATAAATTTTTTTCAATGTTGGTTTTTTTTTTTGAAACCACCACCACCCTCCAGACGCCGGCAGCCACCGCCAGCCACCGCAAACCACCACAAAAAAAAACTGAGTTATCAAACACCCACTTGTTTTTGTAAAAAAATTAATTAAATTGCTCTTCTATTTTATTTTATTTTTAAAACTGAAAATCAAAAAAAAAGTTTTATCAAACAGAGCTTAAACGTTCAGTTTATTCTTTTGTAGTTTTTGAAACGTCAACCTGTTTTTGAAGTGCAATTTTAACTTCCCGACCAAATTATTTCCATTTTATTCTCACCTGTTCATGTTCCTCCTCGCAGCCCTCGGCTCGATTACTCTTACAACCACCCACCACCGCGACTGAATCTCCCTTCCCTAACCACCACATTTCCACAGCGGCTGAGCTATAATGGAACCCTAATTATCGGAAACCAAGCCGGCTTCAGCGGATCTTAAATCAAAATTTGTGACTAAATCTCTCTAAACCTCATATCCAACACATATTCTGTGTTCAAGGTTAATTAAGCCCAAGTTTCTCCTTTAATCCCGAAGCTCCGTGGCCACCTTTAAAAATTTCCACATTCATTGTAGACTCTTTTCTGACCTGAAGCTTTACCTTCACGGTGTTGGCCAAATCTGAGAGAGAGAGAGAGAGAGAGAGAGAGAGAGAGAGATTGAACAGCCCATTAGCGGCCAGCATAAACCACGAGAGCGTTCATGCCTACGGTTGTTGGTTTGCTGACTAAGCATTGATAAAATGAAGTAAGGGGATTACCATATAGATATCTTCACTTGGAAGACTTCTAGCATCCTAACAATGCTCATATATCATGAGCCATGGTGCAGTATTCGGATCTCTGTTAATTCCCTTCACCTGGTAGATCGATGAGAACAACTGACAGAAGGGCTGAAAGGCTTTAGTTAGAAACAGAAGAACTATTAAATGTGACTGCAACATAAGAATTTATGTCAGAAAACCAGCTTATGAAGGGAATCCTAGATTTCTTTCACGCATGCGTCTCCGGTGGATAGCCTTTAATTTACCATTGCAGCCACGTACCAGGCTGGTCACCTTAGTGATCATCAACAGAAAGAGAACCAGATTCACATAAAAAGTTCTATATTGGTTACCATGTGCGGATCTAGATTGCCTAAGCACATTGTCTCAGTAAATGACGTCGCCAATCCATTGAAAATACCTTTCGCGTGCATCCTTTTGCATGCATATACACAGGCTAAAAGTCCTGTATATTATAGAGACCACTGAAAAGCAACACCCTTCTGAATCGTGTTCAATCCTAACAAACAAAACGAAAAGAAACTCAAAAAATAAAAACCTGGCTTCTAACCTGCTGAGGCTTGGCAGAGTGGAGATGAAGTTATATATGTGGAGAGCGACTGCAGGCAATTCGGGTAGGCAATTGCTGCTAACACGGAATTATGACGTAAGTTTTGGATTTTCAGGATTTTAGGTTTCAAACAGATAAAAACCGTAGTAAAACAAAAAACTAAGTAAGGAGAGACTTTCAAAATTAGAAGCTACTGGGAGTGCTTGGCAAGAAAAGGATCTGACAGTTTTTTTGAAGAAAAAACTGCATTTTTTAATACAGAGAAAAGTACAAACAAACAAAAAAAACACAAGTTGAATGACACCTAGGATTTTATTGGAGGGAAGCTTTCCGGTTAACTCTATGGAATTTTTACATTTGCTTAGAATAGGTAACAAAACTCCTCTACGGTGACAAGACAAAAAGGCCTACAGTATAAAAGGAACCGTAGGTAGAAGTCTTTTAGGCCTACGGTTAATACTGTACCGTTGCTATATGTCACGCTTCAAATTGAAAGGGCAATCTCTACGGTGCTTAACCGTGGGAATTGGGGGAATCTCGACTGTGGATGCACAATTGACGATTGGACCAACGGGAATGGGTGCTTACCGTGGCAAAGCCCACGGCTGCTTACCGTCGCGATAGGGGTCAACGATCAGGCAGGAGAATTTCGCGGGCATAATTTGGCAATTGGATTATCCCGGGCAATTGGTGATAATTTGCTCAAAACCTAGTTTAACGGATCTGCGCCATTCCAACGATTAGCTACACTACATGAAGACTTCTAGGTATGATATTCTGCTCTCTTCTTTTCTCGATCACTCACTACATTAGCCGCACCATACTAACGACCTTCTTTTCATAATTGTTATGTATTTTCTGCTCTTAATTAGGTGCAACACAACTATGGTGAAACAATTCCCCCTTTTCTTTTATTTTGGGTTCACACCGTATTGTTGCTAGGTTGAATCCTGATCAGGTTGTTCAGTAGAGAATGTAATTGATGGTACGGGATAATTACAGTATGGACAAATTACACTTATGTCCCTAAGGTTAGGGTATAATTACAGGTAAGGACAATAGTTTGGACAAATTACACTTATGTCTGTTGACCAAACAAAATACAAAAATACATAATGATTTTGACGAAAAGACCGAATTGCCCCTAAATAAAATAAAATTTTCATTTTCTTCATCTTTTTTCTCTCTTTCTCCATTTCCCGTCTCTTCATTTCACAGTGGGCGTTGAAGACGGTGCAGCAGCGACGGAGGTGCTCGGTGACGGTGACCATATCCATGTTATTGATCTGACCATGGCAGAGGTGCTCGGTGACCAACCATGGCGGCGACCATGTCCATGTTCAGATCAATGTCGTCTCTTTATTTTAGATCTAGGTCGGCGGACGGAAGGTGCTGCTGTAGTGGGGCGAGGGAAGGTGCTGCCGTCGTGGGGCGAGGAAAGAGGCTGGCATCGTGGCTGAGGGAAGGCGCTACTAGTGTGGGGAGAGGGAAGGGGCTGCCGCGGGGAGGGCGAGGTGCTGGTAGAGAGAATTGATGGAAGAGGAAGGGCGACGTCGCCGGCGATGGAGGCGACCTCGCCGGCGATGGGAGAGAGAAGAGATCAAATTTTGCAAATTAGGTTTTCAAGAAAATCCTAATTTGCAAATTAGGGTTTCAACAAAATCCTAATTGTGACATTATATTAAGGCTTGAAATCTTAATTTAAAATTTTTTAAAAATATTCAGTATATACAGTACAAGGGGTAGTATCGTCATTTTAAAAATACATATTGATGACATCACACAAAAAGTATAATTTTTTTACGGAATCCTAACAGATGGACACAACTGATACATTTTAAAAGTGTTTGGTCACGGTATGTTACATTTTATAACCTAATGTCCTTGACTGTAATTATACCCTAACCTCAGGGACATAGTTGTAATTTGCCCTTACAGTATTATGTATTAAATCTAGGTTTATTTGGTTGAGTAGTTATATGTTTATAGAGTGTGGTTCATAGGATTGCCTTAAAATATGTTCTTATCCCTGTGATTGGCTGAGTCAATCAAAAAATTGAGTCTGAAATAGGCTATAGACCGGAGATACTACTGTAGTTGCTTATGAATTGTCATAAAACTGGTGTCTCTCTTGTTGCTTACCCTGATTGAAAAAACCTAAGACAGCTACAGTTGCAACCTTTCCCACTATATCTCAATCTTGGTGAAAATATTTAGCACTAAAACCATCAGGTCCAGGTGCCTTGTTATGCTAGAGAGAACAAAGAGCTTGATTAATCTCCTCTGATGTCATAGGCTGTGTTAAGGCTTCTTCTTATTGTGAAGCAAGCCTTGTGGTAACCACTTCTTCGACCTTTTGTTGACATTGCTGAGCAAAATAAACATAAGTGCCAAGAAAGGTAGCAAAGCTTCATTAACCATAAGATCTTCTCCCTATACTTCTTGCCCAAGATGAGTATGAATAGAAAGAATGGCGTTTCTAGCACCATGTACCAGCACCTTTTGTGGAAAAAACTATATTCTGGTCCCCTAGTTTTATATGCTTAGGTTTGGATTTTTTTTATTGGAAAATGCCTCCTCAGCCTTGGCCAACTCATAATACTGTTACTGTAGGTTCTTTTACTCATGCACTAAAGCTCCAGGATTGAGATTAGCGAGGATTTTACTTTGAACCTTCTGTCACTCCCTCAACTTAGCAGCAGCTTTAGCGGGTAGATTATTTTAACGTTGTCTATTAGGTTGCTTGCAAGTATGCTTAAATTATTTGAGTTTGTGCAGTAGTCTATGAATAGCATCTCCATTTCACAAAAGCCTTTATTACAGTATAATTATGTCAGTTTGCAATGCGTAGTTAGAAGTGTATACTTGGCTACAATCCAGAATGTCAAGATTATGCTAGTGCAAAGATCATGGTCTTATTGAGGTTTTGTACATTCATTTATGGTGTAGGAGCAAAGAACTACTTGTAAGAAAGAAAAAGAACTGAAGAACTAGGGAAGTAGCTAGGGCACCAAGCAGGTAGTGTTTACAGTAAAATGTGATAACATCAGCATTGAAGTATTGTTTAACGCAAGTGCGGCATACATGTCTTATCTGGGTGGCTTGATTAAATAAGCATTGATGTATTGTTTAACCCAATTATGACCCGCCGTCTTATCTGGTGTCTTGCTGTGTCAATTAGTACCTTAATTGTCTTAGAAAATTTTTCTTAAGTGATATCTACTTGAATTCCATCAGGCATGATTAGACTTTTTTCTTGTTGGAAGCTAAAAGTGTATTAGTATGAGGTGTCTGATCAAAGCTCAAGTGATTTTAGGCATAATCGCTTTTTACCCTGACAATTGTTTGGTTTTGTTGCTGATTTACTTTGCGTATTTGTATTCCTATGCAGGTATCTTTTTTTTTTAGTTATGAGTTATTAGAATTGCAAAAGGTCAGATGTGCAGGTGTTTGTGCATGTGTAGAGGTGAAAACGGAAGGGGAAGGGGGACTGTCGTAGGGAAGTACCGTGCGAGGTGTGTTTGTGGTGTTTTGTGTGTATGAAAGGGGTTAAAAGGAAAGGGAAACAATAGCAATGAGGGGATGCTACTGCTGTGTTAGTGTGTGTGTGTGTGTGTGTGTGTGTGTGTGTGTGTGTGTGTGTGTGTGCATGGGCATATAAAGTGTGTTGTGTGTGTACTGTGTGAGTGTTTGGGTGATTGTATGTATATTTCAGGGTGTTGATGGGTGAAGGGAAGCTGCCATGCGGCAGCAGGTGCGTGGTGTTTTGTATGTGAGGGTGGAATGGTGATGTGTGTGTGAGAAGGGGCTACCCTAGTGGCAGCGGGAGTGCGTGAATTTTTGGTGTGTGTAGATGTTTAAGGGAGAAAGGGAAAATCTGTTGGGAATGATGTGTGTGCCATTTGATATATTGTGGGTGCGCATGATGGTGTTGATGTATTAGGCATGGATTGGCAAAAAAAAAAAAAACAGCTGGTCAGGCTATAATTAGTCTTAGGTCTACTGTTTGACCCTTTTACTCAAATATATTTGTGTTTTATTATTTACTCTGTGTCATTTTCAGTCATATTTCAGTTATAATGTTAGGTTCTTTTGTGGCAGGGGAAAATACGTTGGTGTATTTGGGATCCATTGAAAGTGGGCTTCGAACCGTTTAGGCTCAACTGAAGGTACTTTTAATTCACTTATTATTTTTTACATGTACATTAATACCGATTAGAAAATCGATGTTTTATACTTGATGCCAACTTACTTTCAATTAGCAATCTCATCATTGATATTTGATGTCAATTGATTATAGTATTAGCTGCCTTAATATGTATTGTTAAAGTCTAGAATATGTGTCTCTCTTTTTACTAATGTGCACATATTTCAAATTTAACTCAGAAATGGTGACTTAATTTCATAGTATTAGCTGCATACTTGCAATTTTCTTGCTTAGAGTGTCGATCTAAGTTTACACACGGACATTCCTCATTACATAAGCCAAAATTGTTTTCTGTTCTTCTTGTTTTGTTGTGACATGTGGAGAAAGTGCATCAACTTCTGTAAGTATAGAATGGACTGACATTCACGTAGGAATCCTGATCTACGGGTACTTAGATTATGTGGAAGGATACATTCCTCTGTTTGGGGGTTAATGGTTGTGCATTATCTTCTTGAAATTATATGTTTTGGATCACACACTATTTTGATAAGTACAATGAGATAAAAAGAACCAAAGTGCCTCAGTAAAAGTGGGGGAAATCCATGTACTCTAGGGACTGTGGGTATACATTTGAGAGGAAAGAGAGCAAAATTAGCTTAGGACCCTAAAGCTGCACTTCCATACTTCAGAATAACTCTCACAAGGTTTATGCAGCTAACGCAATTTTAGTTTTAAAGTAATTGTGTTGGTTCTGAATGAAAGATAACGTATATGGTAGGTGAGTTTGGTATACCCATGACCTTGTACGAGTAATTTAAATATTTCATTTATTTACATATTTAATTATTAAGCTTCAACTAATTAACTATTGGTTAACTAGTAAAGCAAAGGTAAATGATTAGTTACGATATACACTTCAGTGATTTTGATACTTTATCTATTAATGAGAATACAAAAAACAGAAAGAGTCGGTCCAAAACTCAAAAAATCGGAAGGAAAACTTGATAGGCATACACTTGGCTCAAAGTCTTTCTCTAGGAAGTACCACGAACCGGTGAGAACATTTAAAATGCATAAAATATATGCCATGTATGTACTCTGTGAATGACATGTGCTTTTTTTCTATTTTTTTTTACTTGGTAGTACTTGAAGGATGGAATAAATCGTTCTCGAACTGAGATGTACATAGTGTCGCGCACTTGCAAGGATGGGACTGTACTAGAATCTGCAAAAGAGAAGTTGGTAAGTCCTACTTATGTAAATGAAAGTGTGCAAGTTTCCTTGATTGCATTGCGTGTTTCATGATAGAATGAAATTTAGTTCACTCGTTCGTTATTTTGTAGGATAAAAATTACTTCTGTGTGAATGATCTTGAATGAATCACCATAACATTCTTTTCGAGTAGAAGTCTTTTTGTATTGCATTGAAATTCAAAATTACAACCTAATCAGTAACAAAATGTGTACAAGGTTTATGCACACTCACAAGCTCTCCCAATCTCTTTGTTCACTATTGATATGGGCTCAAGAAAACAGGGTACACTACTATAAAATATGACCAGGAATTCCTCATTGGTGACAAAGGTTAACATTCACAATATTACTGCAAAGTTTGGACCAGCTGAGACCGACAACCTTTACAAAAATGGCTATGTTCCGTATAATGTAGAAAAACTACTTGTCATGCAAGCCTAGATCACGACATGATTTGAGCTTCCGATCAATGCATGTGTTTCATATCAGTAGTGTATGTATGGGTCACAAGTTTAGTTACCTATACACACAGCCAGCAAAAAGTTTTAGATAGCTGAGTGGGAGCTAAAATAACATAGCTCAATTTAGACAGGCAATGTGCTCATTAAACTAGCAATAATATAGTTGTGGAATTGCATTATCACACTGCACAATGGCAAAAACTGAAGCAAACGAAGGTAGAAGAAGTTCCCAAGATTATTTAGAGGCAAATGCTATCTTCTGCCATATGGATAGGCAACTGCACCGTAAATAATTTCAAGACTTTGAATGGCTTTTTTATTTTAATGGTACTTATATTGGCTTCCTCTGTGGAAAGCGGATTTCTTTGTGTTTTTGTGCTTTTTCATGGCTTTTGATTTTAATGGGGTGGTAATTTGGTGCTTTTTCTTACATGGGTGTTTGCATCTTGTGGCAAAAGTGTTATTCTTGAGAAATGGGTTAGTTTATTATACATGTCTTTTGCAATGCTCCTAATGTGATTTCAAATAGGATATTCTTGGAATCAATCAAAAGCTGCTTAGAATGTTTGCAAATTGGTTCATAGCCCCAGCATTTGGTGAACTGGAGTGGTTCTTTTATTGCCATGCAAAATGTGTTGATGCTGTGAAGTAGCATGAGCAAAAGCCTTGTGTGACACCGACACACACATGCACACAGAAGATTGAATTAATTGTAATATTTGACTAGTTATTATAGGTCATTTCTAACGGCAGAGGACTTTATCTTTTTGTTTTAGTTACATAAAATGTGAAAACATCAACTGGTCACTCTGATGCAGAACCTTTGGTCCATACTTGGAACTAAGAAAGACACATGTTTGTGGGTTTGTGACATGCTTTCTTATGTGTCTTTAATTGCCCCCATCCTAAAATAACTTCATCTTTGTTATTTAAAGAGAAGGCATACCCCTATTCTATTCTAATGGACTCAAAGCCAAGACTCAGCTGATTTTCTAAACAGCTGTTCATGAGAGGTTATTTGACCATTGGACACGCCTTTTTTCTTGTAGTATGAGATCAAGAGGAGACAAGATGTCGCTGCAAAATCTCAGGATGAAAGCATACTTGCTACCGGTCATAATGATATACCTTCACAGATTTGTGGTAAAGATGGCCACGGTTGAGTTCATTGGATGAGTTTGGGAGCCAACATCCCGAACATCTTTGGCACAAAACAAAAGGATTTATGCCAAGCCTGCTCTAAATGTTATGGAAGAGCTTGTCGCGTTGAGAGAGAGAGAGAGTGGCTGAAGTTGATGGTATGGAGTCTCAACTAGAAGAACTCCACAACATGAAGTCACAACTACAAGAATTTAATAGCATGAAGTCTCTACTTGAAGAATTCAACAAAATGAAGTCAAATATGGACGAGTTCAAGTCTAAGATGGATGAGTTTGAGGCATATTTTATGCAAACGCAGAGCCAAAATTTGAGGCCTTTCAACATTCAAGGCAAGATTCAGTCACTTACTTTTCTGTACAATAATATTTTCTGTTGTAGAGTTATTACAATTATGCATTTGGCCATGAAATTTCAGCTTCTTTGTAAACATTTCAGCTTCTTTTTTTCGTTTAAACCTCCCCTACCATGTAAGAACATAGCCCAACACACACACAAAGACAGGGACAAGGACATTATCCAAAGGATTGCCCTATAAGTACCCTAGCTGTGTGTTATCCTCAGTAACTTCAAACTTCATAGCACCATTCATAAAACCGCGGTTAGACTCTTCAGTAGAAGCTATCCTCCCAAGAACAGCTTGTATGACTTATTAGAACTTGTAAGTTTGAATTTTGTGGTCTATAATATGATCAAACTACAAGGACTTGCATCTCAGTTTTGAGTTTGGAGACAGCCAATTTTGCTAGTGTGACACGGGGATGTCGTGTATTAGTACTAGGAACTTTAGAACTGTCAAAATTACTCACCTTATGAAGGTTGCACACACACACACACAAAACTGATCCCAGTTTTGATACAACCTCTTAGTCATTGATGATGCTTTGTCGTATTTTGCAGGATTGTGGTAATGGCGAGGAGCAAGATGCAAGCACTGCGAATGAGGATTAGTTCCCATGTGTGCGTGGTTTGCAACTAAAGTGGATGGATGTGTATGGTATCTAGGTTGATGTTGAGATATTATGATGGCTTTTAAATTTAAGTGGTGAGATTGACGCTTTTGTATGGAATTTGGTGCACAGGATTATTGTTATATTAATTACATTGCACTACTTATGCAATTACAAAACTTGTTTATGATACTTCAGTTGCTACTTCAATTGCATTTGTACAATACTGTGATGAAAAAAGTAAGCCCAGAAAAAAATTCAGCATGGTGGGTGGGTAGGTGTGGGGGGAACAGAGAGAACATGTAGCTACGGTGTAAACTGTAGGTTTAGATTTGGTTCCAATTTTTGGACATTAATCCCTACGGTTTAAACCGTAGGGATAGGCTTCAAAAATTTAAAAGGAAGGGCTACAATTTAACTTTGCCCTACGGAATGTACCATAAGTATAGCTTAGGCTACTTATGGGGTAAACATATCCGTACGGTATCAGCCGTAGGCATATGGTTCTATAATTAAATATATTCCTACGGTGTGACCTCTGTTCCCCAAAAACCATCGCTATAAGTGGGTTAAAACAAATTTGGCATAGGTATATAGCTACGGTATAACCGTAGGTAATAACCTTCAAGATCATAGGCACAGCTCTATGGCATCGCAACTTGAGCCTACAGTATAGTACCGTAAGGATAGGCTATGCCTACAGTACTATACCGTAGGCATAGCTTGTTTTTCTTGTAGTGTTAGTTAATTTCTTGAGAAGGTAAGGGGAAAAAAGTAAGAAGGCAAAAGTGAAGAAAAGGCTATAAAAAAGAAAGAGTTTCATCAGGGTATTATTCTTTGAAGATTTGAATTTGATATGAAAAGATTAGTAGAAAAAATAAGAGAACACAAACAAAAGAAATGCTAATAAGAAAATATCTTATTGGCAAGTCCATGTGGCGAATGTGAGAAGAGGTATATCTACTTTTTGATTGGTCATATTACAAACAGCGAATACAGAGGGATGTCGTACATACAAGAGATGGCAAATAAGGTTTTTTTTGTACTTACACATATATATGTCCCTCTTGCATTAAAAATCCCTCGATAGCAAAGTCAGAAGCATGTGAGTGTACCTCGTACACTTTGGCATGCATGGTCAGGAAGAGCAAAGACGGGCTCTTCTGTAATTGCATGTTGTAGGCATTTGACACCTCTTTTACCACTCTGATGCCTTGCCCTTCTTGAATAAGTTCATTGACGGGGATGCCCTTGCCGAGAGCCTTTAATAAATGGCCAATGATAATTTAGTAAGCTGAGAAGTGAATGCAGCTCCGAGATTTTGATAGACGCTTTTCAGTCCTTGATCACCTTCACCTTGTCATCGTCATTCTTAGAGTTCTGTCCTTAATTTTGTCACCAAGGAAGTGCACTTCATCCTTGGCAAATGATCATTTCTTCCATTTTGCATTTATCTCATGCTCTCGAAATTAAACACCTTGAATACCATCTTCAAATGCTCCATGTACTTATTAAGGTGTTATTATACACCACTATATCTTCTAGATTTACTACCATGGGTAGGTCAAGATAGGGATGAAATATCTTGTTCATCAACGTGCAAATGGTTAGGGCATTAGTTAAGCCAAATGGCATGACTAAGAACTTGAAGCCAGGGTTCGCCAACATGTCACAGAAGTGGTTTTGGGCTCGTATTTTTTGGCAATGAAAACTATATAATACCCCAATTGTAAGTCAAGTTTAGTGAAGAACGTAGCCCTCCCAAGCACCATATAAATCAGTAATCAAAGAAATAAGGTACTTGTTCTTGATGGTTACTTGCCTGATAGTCATTGCACAACCTAAGGATTCATTGTTCTTCTAACTTGGATGGTGTTATACAATAAGGTGCCATACTTAGATGAAACTCAGGTGGCATAATGTCCTTGTCTACCTCAAGGACGTCCACTATCTCATTTGGTAGCGAACAAGATGATGGCATGATGTTATCCTCCATTTTGAGGGCTACTAAGTATGTGATATTTGGTGCTAGATGTCCCCCTGAACATAGTCACCACACACGTTGCCCTTTACTCTATAAGGCACACTGCATTATTATATAATGAGACAAGGGCATTGAGTTGTCGTAAGAAATTAGGATCTAGCACGACCTTCGATCATCCTTTGGTGCCACAGAGAAGTCCACCAACCTCTTCCGAGTGCCATGGCATAGCTCCACCCGTCGTGTCGTGCCTTCGTGGGGCTTGACATTAGTGTTAACAATCTACAACAATCCTCTATTGTCGATTACATTGAAGCCGAACCACTCGTGTCACGAAACTGTGCCCCTATGTCCACCATTACTTGGACGAGCTTTTCATTAAGGCTTCTGATAGAAAAGGTGAAGGAAAAGATAATTATATTTGAGAGCATTATAAAACTGAGTACAATGAGGCATTTATATAGGTAAGAAAAAACTATCCTACCAGAAATAGAAAAGAGAATTCTATATAAGTTATGAGAACTATAGAATGTTCTAGATAGTTTAATAGCGATAAGGTAATTTTCATATTAAAATATATCATCTAAGACCCCCCCCCCCCTCACACTCAAGTTGGTAGAGAATGAACAAGCTTGAGTTTGGAGGTTAAGTCAGAGATCCAAGTTGAGATGAATTTCATGTGTAGAGTCCGGCAATGTAAGAACAGAGCAGGAGTCCCGGAGCGAAGTCCAACAACCATCAAGGTCTTCGAGCGGGGTCCGGCAACTAAAGAACAGATCAGGAGTCCCGAGGCAAAGTTCGACGACCATAAAGCCTCGGGGTGAGGTCCGATGATCATAAAGGTCTCGGGGTGAGGTTCGGTGACTAAGAACAAGGCAGGAGTCCCGGGATGAGGTCTGACGACCATAAAGGTCTCAGGGTGAGGTCCGACCAAGAGTCCCAGAGCCAGGTGCACAGACAAAAGAATTTTTTTTATTTATTTATTTGAGCAAAAAAAATAAGTTAGAGTTGATGAACAACAAGAGTGGGTGGTGGCTAGAATTTAATCATAAGCAAAGATTAATGTATAGAAGGGGCAAGAAAGAAAGACCAAAATTCTGAACTCAAGAAGCAAAGAAGAGCACGAAAAGAAACAAAAGCGCATGAACTGGCGGGCGAACGGCAGAAGGCCGTCCGCCAGAGTTTGCAAAAACAGTTAAAGACTTTCAAACCAGCGAATCATATGGCTCTGATACCATGATAGAAAAGGTGAACGGGAAGATAATTATATTAGAGAGCATTATAAAACTGAGTATAATGAGGCCTTTATATAGGTAAGAGAAAACTATCCTACCAGAAATAGAAAAGAAAATTCTATATAAGTTATAAGAACTATAGAATGTTCTAGACAGTTCAATAGCGATAATTAATGTAATTTCCACACACACACACACACACCCACACACACATCAACGTATAACAACAATTTGCACATTGAAGCTTGTCCCATGCCCGTCAGGACTTGCACCACTATTTTCACATGGGGTACATTAAGAATTTAGAGCAAGCCTATTTGTACAGCTTGTCGGTTGGAATCCTCTTTTTTCTTATACTAAGGCATTGAGCTTGCCTTATCTTAGGAAATTTCTTGTCCAATGTGGCCCTCTACAAAAACATCAGCCCTTCAACTTTAGGCTTGCACATTCTCTTATATCTTGTTGTGGCCTTCAGACTTGCTCAAGCTAGCATACTGATAAATGTTGACACCTTAGTGCCACGCCTTAGGATTGTCTCTCCTATGAACCTATCAGTTTGCCCTTGGATTTAGAAGAGTCTCCACCCCTAGTGTACTCCTTAATGATTCCTCACCACTATAGACTCGTTAATATCATTTAAGCCATGATGTTGCAACTCTTTCTTAGCACAATTTTTAAACGCATTCCAAGTGTCCATGGTGCACAAGCTTTTTTCAGTTGTTATTATGCTTCCTACACCACAATGATGTTACCTTGTCAATGAGGTGAATGTAGCTGTTCTTACCTTAGATGCCCATCCACAATGTTAGCGCCTCGAAATATTACTCCATGTGCCAAACAAAGTTTCCGAGTTCCTTATCATGATTTCGCTTGCCCTTAAACTCCATAAGTTAGGGTGTGTCATTCCTTGAATTAGTAGAGACAATGGCTTCACCCTATAGCCCGCTAGCACATTGTTGTGTCTCCTCCACGCCAACCTTGGCAATGTATAATTGCTCTTAGAGGTAGGTAAACAACTGTATAAATCTCGCATGTAGCTCGTCTTGTAACTTCATCATTTCTTTCAACGTGTCAAACTTTATTGGGACATGGTCTTTCAATGTTTGAAGGATTTGCCTACCCTACCCAACCGATCCTTGATGTCACCCATGGCTTCCTCCAAGGTGCACCCCTAACTGTCCAAAGAAGTAGGGCACTCGTTGACTTGCTTTGGCCTCGACCACCTTTCCTTCCACCTTGTGGTGGCAAAGGATCTCACCCATGTTCATGTGCAATCACCTCCTTAGATAGTCCCAATGTCGTGTCATTAACGGCACCCATGGTTTCCATTCTTAGCTCATAGCTTTGTATACGACCCTTGGTAACCCAAACTCTAATACCACGTGTCACGACCTTAGCCAATTCTAAGCCAACCGTGCGACACTTAACACTTTCGAGCCCCCACTTAAAAGATAAGTGAGCTTAACTCTTTGGACTATGTAAGGACAAAAGCTAGATAAAGAACAAGGACACATTGTTTGCAAGAATGCTTGCACTGAGAATACAAAGCTTGAAGAATGCTGAGATGGTTTGATCAAATGATGTCCTTTCTTAAGTATACATGTCTGTATCCTCAAAAGATTGTGGTGATTTATTCGATCCTAAGGTGAACAGTGTCTCCAATCCTCCATAAGAATAACTAGATATTTACAAGTGCCATAGGTCTTTAGAATTCTGTAAGATATATATACAAGTAAAAAGACTTAGAGAAACAACGAACATTCTAGAAACAAACGCAGTAAGCTGCTTTGTCGTGTCACAATAAGCGTCTGCGTGACATAATCTCTAAAGTTTGCACCTTGATCTAAGGGTAAGTTAATTAATTAGCCCTTTATTGCACCTTGATCTGAGGGTAAATTTGCCGCCAAGAGTCTTATGCAGTATTTTGTAGTTGTCAAAAGAATCCTTTGCTCTTATTTGGGTACCATTTTCAAGTTCGTACTCTTGAGTTTTTCTTGTTTGATTATCATATTTTAAATTATGTTTTTCAAAATATTAACTTCAAATACTATTCATCGACTAAATATTAATAAAATCCACTGCACTCATTTTGCCTTATGGATACATTTGAAAAGGATGCACTCAAACAACAAAGAAGTTTTCATGTTTTTTTATTGTGATATTTAACTTAATTAGATTACATTTTTTTTTTTTTGGTGGGCGATGATTCCGAAAACTGTATGCATGTCTTCTAGTAGATTTTAGAAACAGGAAAATATATATATAATAATAATAATAATAATTAAGTAATAGAAGAAAAGATGATAGGCTACGGAACATTGGTAGTGATATTTTTAGCGACGCGACGCTGATTTGCGTGTCGACCGTAGCAGGCTCCGTCAGTGGGGGCCCCTCCAGATCCCAGTCCCTCCCTCCCTCCCTCCCTCCCTCTTATCCCTGTCTCTGTTTAACACACGCACAGAGAGAGTTCCCGCGGCCCGAAAATGAGCATCAACTCACACTCCCCACGCATCCACCTCCAATCTCCACTCAACCCCTCACTCTACCGCACACACTACGCCTTTCACCTCCACCACCATCACCGCCCATGGCGTCGCCGCAGGCTCAAATCCACCCGCCGCTTCTCCACCACATATTTTCACCATAATTTCATTCAAACCTTCATCTCTAACTTCCCTTCAGTCAACTCCCTTGACGTCATTGCCCCAGCCCTAGGCCTCGCCTCCGGTATCGCTCTTTATCTCTCACAATTAAACTCGAACCGGAATTCCACACCGCATTTATCGGAGTGGAAGCTGTTCGCCAGTCCCACGCCCTTCAATCGGTTCGTAGCGTTGCGCTGTCCGTCGCTCAACGGTGGCGAATTGCAAGGTGTTATTCACGTCAAGGATGGGAATGGAAGTGATAGCGATGACGTGGTGGTTTACCAGAGGATTTGTGTGGGGACGGAGGACGGGGGAGTGTTGGCACTGGACTGGCCGGAGAATTTGGAGTTGACAGAGGAGTACGGACTGGACACGACGGTGCTGCTCGTGCCGGGGACGGTGGAAGGAAGTATGGACAGGGACGTGATATCGTTTGTATGCGCGTGTTTGAACAGAGGCTGTTTTCCTGTCGTGATGAACCCTAGGGGTTGTGGCGGCTCGCCTCTGACCACGCCGCGGTAAAGGTTCTCTATCGCAATTTTGTGCTTTGGTGCTGCGAGTGATAAGTAAAGTAGGAATGAAGTTCATAATTTGGCTAGTACAGTTTATATGTTTCTTTTTGTGCGGACTAATTGGACCTTTAATATTACCAGAAAGTTAAAGAACCCGAAAACTTGGCAGTTGCTACTTGTTACAGTTTTTTCTTATTCTTATCAGGGTTTGAACTTGATGGAAAACGTAATACTAGAATATAATTGAGTAGGGTATCAACGTTACGTGTATGGAACACTTAATTTTGATAGAAGCTTTGACTCTGTCTTCTTCCACTTACATCTGATGCCATTTGATTGACCACATCCTAATTGCTTTAAGCCTATCATGCATTTTTGTTTGACTTGTTTCATGCTTCGGTAGTGTAACTTGCAGGGGTAATTGGTTGAATATGATAGTCAGTTTTTTAGTTGAATTAGCTCTCTTTTAGAGTGAATGAATACATGCAGCCATGCACTGGTTTCGATAATTGTACCCACCTTGGTCCCTGATGGTAGGGAACCTTTACCACTTCAACTGTGTAGGTTATTTACAGCTGCTGACAGCGATGATGTCTGCACAGCTATTCAGTTTATCAGTAAGGCAAGGCCTTGGACAACATCGATGGCTGTTGGCTGGGGTTATGGTGCAAATATGTTGACAAAGTACCTCGCAGATGTCAGAGAGAAAACTCCTCTTACTGCTGCCACATGCATAGATAACCCTTTTGACCTAGAGGAGGCCACAAAGTCCTCTCCTTACCGCCTTGCTGTTGATCAGAAGCTCACAGCTGGCTTGATAGATATTCTACGATCTAATAAGGTTTGCCAGTCTCTATATTGTCTGCACTTTTATCGTTCTTATTCGTCCGTTTTGGTTTTCCCTGGGTCAAACATGCAGTTCATCTCTTTAACTGCTGTATGAATTTTCATGATATGTCTTCAGGAACTCTTTCGAGGTCGAGGGAAAGGGTTTGATGTTGAAAAAGCTCTATCGGCAACATCCATTCGGGATTTTGATGAAGGCATATCCATGTTATCACATGGAATTGAAGCCGTAGATGATTTTTACACAGAATTTAGCACTCTACATCTAGTAGAGAATGTGAAGATTCCACTACTTTTCATACAGGTTAATATTTAGTTTTTTTTTTAATGCCGTCTTTGCATTAACTTCTTTTGACAGTTTTACTCTGTATGTGATCTTTTAGTTCTTTTTCGCTGTTGTGTGACTAATCAAGGATATTGGCTGTGGTAGAGAACCGTTCTATTCTTTCTTCTTTATTTTTAAGAACAAACTGGAACTTGAGAACCTTTCTATTCATATGGTTGGATTTTACATTTTATGCTGGCAGACACTTGATTTACAGTCCATTTTATGCTGGCATAGCTTTACCACTTTAATTTCATTTATGATTTACAGTTGCCAAGTGTTTGTCTTTTCCCCTTTCAGTGGGTAAGGATGTGTTATGGTCTTGGTGTTTTGAATTCGGTTTTACATTTTAAAAGGAAAAATACCTTTTATGCATTTGAATCATGTTTTGGGATATGCTTTACTTTTTATAAAAGGTGGAAGCTTAAATTCTTATCCTCATTCTATGTTACCTCACTTCTGGTGTCTTAATAAAAATTCCAAGGTGGTAATTAGAACTGGTTTCGCGTGGCTATAGTTACTGCTGTCCGAAGTTGAATCAGGGGCTATTCCAGTTATTCTCGCTTGAGGCAAGCTCCCATCTCAGTCCGAGTGAGTCTTCAAAGAGCTCCTAAGTGAAAACTGCAGTATCACAAATCTCAGAGATATTTGTGGCTCTAAGGTTCCCGCTAATATGATCCTAAAAAAATCTAGAATTTACACCTTTTAACTTGCTTTTTTTATGTTGCATTAATATCATGATTCTTTATGAGTAATTAATTTTTTGCTTATCTTCAGTCTTTGTGAATGAAACAACCTGTCACTGCAGTTAACGGCTCTCTCTCTCTCTCTCTCTCTCTCTCCCTCTCCCTCCCTCTCCTCCCCCTCCCTCCCTCCCTCCCTCTCTCTCTCTCTCTCTCTCTCCTCCCTCTCTCCTCTCCCCTCTCCCTTCTTCCTCCATCTCGACGTGATGAATGATCATTCTTCCTTGTAACTATTTTCAGACTCATGCGGTTGGTCATGCTTATTTCATGCAAGTAATATAGTCTACCACAATGGCCACTGTTCTGGACCAATTAGGCCTTATTTGATGATAATGTTATCCCCGCATGGGATTTTGACGATTTACTATTCTATTATATTATTTAGAATGATGACGGGACAGTGCCACTATTCTCCGTTCCACGAAGTTCAATAGCAGAAAATCCATTTACAAGCCTGCTAATGTGTTCTTGTCTGCTATCTAGTATCATGTCAATTGAGAGATCTACTATATCTTGGTGCCAGCAGCTCACTGTTGAGGTAATTGTTTGGACAGCTCATAGCTTGGACTGTTTACCGTTCCTCATAGAACAAGTCATTTATGTCATTCCACTTTTCTGCTTTTAAAACATTTGTGTGCAGTGGCTCACAGCTGTGGAGCTTGGCCTTCTGAAGGGCCGTCATCCTCTTTTAGAAGATGTAGATGTGACTATAAATTCTTCAAAAGGTTTAGTATCGAGGGAAGTTAGAACCTCAACTAAGCCTGGCATTGTGGGCGACACCCTGAATTTTCCTCAATCACATTCTTTCAATGCAAATTCCCTCTATTCTCTGAAAGCGATCCATTCAAGTTCTGGAGAAGATCCAAAGAAATCTTACAAAGTTGAAGATAACAAATGGCAACAGCAGACCAATGGTTTGTTACAGCAGAGTAGCTCTACTGATGCAGAATCAGTCAAAGAGGAGGGAGTCAGTCCTGTAGAGGGTGAAAGAGGCCAAGTGGTGCAGACCGCACAAGTGGTTATGAATATGCTTGATATGACAATACCTGACACACTGACAGAAGAACAGAAGAAGAAGGTAACAATTGCTAATTGCTTTGTTTGTCTTTTTTGAGAAAATTACACTTTGGTGCTATTGATTGTTTTCGGAGCTGGGTAATCTTATATAACCATAAAGCACATAAGTAACGAGGTTTCCTTCTTCAGAACTATTTTTGCTATCCATCTTAAAGCTTACAGTTTTAGACAAGGGGCCCAACGAGGTATATCACGCCTTAACACTCTCCCATGCATGTGAGCCACAAATTGCATATCGAGAGACAAAGAATGGCGCAAACCAGTGCACAGACAGAAAAGGCATAATTTATGTGGCACCAGATGGTATTTGGGAGACTTGAACCTACGCCCTTGCCAAACCACAAATCTGGTTACATTTTAAGCACCATGTGATCTAAAATTTTCAGTTATTAGTGGACTATGAAGCACTGGTGCGGCATTTTGGATCAAGCACCCACACCGAGTGCGGGTTGGGTGCACATTGGATGCCTTGTCCAATTGTTTTTTGTTTTTTTTTTTTGAATAAAGGTTGCGTTTTGGCTACGGTAAGGACACGACATTTGTACGATTGGATACTTGAGGAGTGGAAACAGAATTTTTAAAAGAATTTTTGGGGTCAAAATATGAATTCCAAAACATATACTTATTACACCTAAAAACTAATGCGAGAAAATAGATCTAGGGCTTGAACCGAGAGTAGGGAGAGTGAGCAGAGCGGTGGCAAGAGGCAACATGGGACGTCAGTGAAGACTGACGTCGACCAGCAATGACCGACGGCTGAAAGGTAGATGAGAGTTAGATGAAGATGAGCAGGGGTTGGTGGCCTAAATGTTTATGGATGTTGGTGATGGAGAGGTAGATGAAGATGATGATGTTGTGGCCATGGAATTATTTTAAATGCTTGTTGAAGCATTCTGCTTTTTGATTATGTCATCATAAGTTTATTTTTATGGTGATGTAATCATCAATGGTTTGAACTATGGAACTTGCTACTTTTGAGACATTGCTGCTACTTCTACTGTGACGTATTTGTGGTGGTTATGATGTATTTGGTGGTGCTATGGTTTAATTTTTTATATATATATCCTTTTATGCACTTTCTTAAGATTCAAATGATCCCTGTTTATGTTTAGAAATTCAATACCGCATATACATTATTTAAAATATATGAAACATCTGTCGAGTCCCCGGCGCACCCGTATCCTTTAACTTTCAAAAATATCGTATGCGCACCCATATCCTGTAACTTTCAAATATGTCATATGCGCACCTGCACCCACACCGGAGTCTGTGCTTCATAGTTAGTGGATATGGGCCCCAACTATGTTTATCATGCTCTTTTATTAAGAACACTGTAATTCGTATGAATTACCATTGGCTAATTTCCTGATTAGTAATAGCTTATTTGTTATGCTTATTCAAGTTGCTGATTTGTTTTATTGGCTAGGTTCCTGATTAGTAATAGCTTATTTTTTATTCTTATTCAAGTTGGTTTTGTTTTACCAAAGAGAGAAAAATGTTTTATTTGATTTTTTTTCATTTAGTTGGTAACTTAGTTGCACAAAGTGGGGACGGGGGCGGGGGCGGGGGCGGGGGCGGGGAAGCGTAAGCACCAAGAAGAATATGAGGTTGGGAGCGGCTTGAATAGATAAATGCGTAAAGAGTATTATCATTTGTTTAGCATAGTTTACATAGATAGTAACAACAGACAAGGAGACTTTAAGGACTTGAAGGAAGAGAGAAACAAGGAATTGAGTTAGAAAAGAGCTTGATTTTCATCTCTATCCAACAAGCGGGATCGAGTTCCCATCTTAGCTTGGGACGAGATCCCATGGAGCTCCTAACTTGGGATCGCAAAAGCGAGTTTCCGAGAGAGAAACGTCACCATATTAGGAGTTTCCTGCAACTAAGGTTGGTAACGATAGTGGATTTTTAACCTATCTTCATTGATTTTTCATTGTGACTCTAGTCTTGTTCGTAGTTTCATAACAATTTATTCGTGTCCGTCAAGGTCCTGACTGCCGTGGGTCAAGGTGAAACAATAGTGAATGCATTACAAGGTGCTGTGCCTGAAGATGTTCGCGAAAAGCTGACAACAGCCGTTTCAGGAATTTTGAAAAATCAAAGGAACAGCTTAAAATTTGACGGACTCGTGTGTGTAGGACAGATTACTGACGTGGCAACAGGTTTAAAGTCAAAAATTCGAGAGAGGTCAGACACTGTGGCTGAAGATTCACACACTTCAAATCATAGGAGGGTTCATGACCTGGAAGATGGCTCCAATGTGGATCAACCTAGCTCAGACAAGCCTTCCGGGGGTCTTGAATCAGAACCTTGTGCTGCGGAGAGCTCGGAAAAATCATTTGATAGCGGTCAGCTTCAGTCAACAAGCAATTCTGGAAGTGATGTTTCCTTTGCAGGGAAGAAGGGTATTGACGAACTGGGAAATGCAGATTTACCCAGAGAATATTCTGAAAACAAGGAAAATTGGTCAGAAACAGGTGCTAAGCTAGACTTCTCCCCCGTGGCTGGACAGGCTGCTGGCAGTGAGGATAAAATTGTTGATCAATCTAACGTGGAGCAGGGCTTTGGAATTGCTCAGTCAGTCAGGGAGAACTTTGTCCAACAAAATGAGGTTAAGAATGCAGATTCATCAACTGATCCAAGTAATGCAATGCCATTAGCAAAGATCGAGGAAAGGTTGTCACCTTCAACATCCTCTTCAGAGACTCAGGTTATTGATAACGTAGGAAGTGAAAATCAGAACAGGGAAGTGAAAAGTGCACAGCCTGTTCAAAATAGCTCTGATCCCCCTAGCTTTAGTGTTTCTCAGGCATTTGACGCATTGTCAGGGATTGATGATTCAACCCAAGTGGCAGTTAACAGTGTATTTAATGTGATTGAAGATATGATTACCCATTTGGAGGTGGAAAGGGACGATATTGAAGTCAAAACTGGGAATGAGAACCCGAGTATGGGCTCTGTCACTGAAGATTACCAGGTTGTTGACGACTGCAAGTTGGAAAAGAAAGGTGATAGTGAAAATGGTATGCTGTTACCCTCTAATGACACAGGTTATAGTCTTAAAAATGATCGATTGTACTCAACGAATGATTCTAGAGCTATCCAGGCAGAGGAGAATCCTGTACTAGACCCCAACTTATTTGGTGAAAATATGATAGGCGGCTTGGGGAAAAGCAACTTAGGTGGCCATGTAGGTGATGGAAACGCGAAGGAGACATGCGTGGTGTATAGCAAACTTTTTGCAAAGAATTCAGATAAGCTGAGACTAGCAGACCATATTCCACGGAGCATAGCTACAAATCCTTATGGAGACCCTTTGTATGAGGAATACCTTCGGAAATATCTAATTTCAAAGATGAATAGTACCAAACCACTAGATTTAGATACAACTACTGCCTTATTTCTTGACTATTTTCCAGAAGAAGGTCAATGGAAGCTTTTGGAGCAAACAGGACATAGTAAAGATTCTGTTGATGATCAGTCGATTCATGAAGATGTTGACAACATGGTTCAGCCACATTTGCCTCACGACGCAGAGTATGCTAATAGAGTTATTGAACCTTCCTATGTGATCTTAGATGCTGAAAAGCAACATGAATCAGTTAGACAATATGAGAGGATGAACATAACTAGTGGAAATAATGAAACTGGCAATGGCACGACAGAGAAGTTAATGCTCCATGTTAAAAGTATTATATTGGATGCTTTGAAAGTTGAAGTTCAACGAAGGCCAAGTGCAACAGTCACTGCAGAGTTAGAACCCACCATTGCCAAAGATTTAGAACATGTTGCAAATACCATATCTCAGGCGTTAGGACATGGGAAGGAGCATATAATGGCAATCGAAGGATCAAATCGTACTTCAGAGCAAAAAGGTACTCTCTATGGAGAGCATATTATAAGTGCTATCACAGCGGCTGTTGATGAAACCGCTTATTTGAGAAGAATACTCCCAATTGGTGTTATCGTTGGCACCAGCTTAGCGGCGTTGAGAGAAGTTTTCACAGTAGCCGCAGCAGATGGTAATGGCCATAGTAAAAATGTGGTTGATTTAGTCGATGATTCTGGGCAAAGGAATAGCGCTAAAGCAGGTGACATGGACACCGATCGGAGGAATGGCGCTAAAGCAGGTGACTTGGAAACTGGTCAGAAGTATGACATCAACAATTCAATTAGCAGGGAAAACTCTGAGTCAAACAATGGTAGTGTCATGGCTGGTGCTGTTACTGCTGCCTTGCGTGCATCGGCTTTACTGGCGCATCAACAGGTAAAGATTGATCAGTTTTTTTAAGTTAGTTGTTTTCTTCGAAAATCTATTGGGATGGAGCTCTACTTCATTTAGCTGATACTTAGTTCATATTTGTAAGTATGACTAACAAATCTTGATTGGCTATGATTATCTCAAAAGCAAAAGAGGATAAATGGTTTGTGAATTGTCTAATCAAAGCTGAATATTACGGATGCGATACTCCCTCTGTCCCAAATTATTTGATCAGGTTTGACTTGCACGCTTATATAGGTATGAGTTATACATTATGAGTTTCCATTGAAGAGAGGTGTTTTTTTTTGAACTAAATGAGGAGAGAGAAATAGAATTAGAAAATGGTAAACATGGAAAAACACCTACAGAATCTTTCTTACTTTGGAAAGTGATCAATTCTTGTAGGACAGCCCAAAAAGGAAAGATGATCAATTTTTTGGGACGGAGAGAGTATTATATAAGGTATATATGGTAGGGGAGAAGGATAATAATCATCATAATTAGTTCAAAGACACACAGAGATGTTTCCACACGAGTACATGATCCTTTGTACACATTAATGTTGTTATTCTGTTGAGCTGCAATGATGTTCTAAAGTGATATTTCACTATGATTTTTCATAATCTAAAAATATCATGTTACACAATTAGCATATCATTCAGCTTATTTTAGTTAGCCTTTGCATACAGATCTTATGTGGCCTTGGCATACATATGTATGTCTCATATAGAAAGAATGGTTTTTTGAAACAGTCCCTATCACCATGTTGTTGTCGTTTCTTGTTCATATCTGAGGTCTATGCACAAGTTTGATGGTTTAACCATATATCCCTCTGAAGGCTGTAGATAAGGGAATCAGGACCTTTACTAAAACCTAGAAATCAAATATTGGTCCTGGAACACCCCTAATTGAGGGAGCATGTAGTCCGACAGCAAAACAGTCCAATGTGAGTAGGCAAATGGACAGAAAAACTTACTTTGTTATCATTAACAGTATTGCATGGCATAGATGAAAACCAAAGTTGATGTCTATGATGGTCATGGAATCTGTTTCATGTAAATGTCTTCTCATCCCTGAGATGCAGTATTCTTTACCAGCTTCAAATACGTAGTTAACCCCTCCAACAAACATTTACGTTGCTTTTCCTTTAATTGTAGTAATAATTGAATTGCACCTTCGTAAAAGTATCAGCATCTACATATCCCTGTGTTTTTGTTTGTACATACTTTTTATGCTTGCTGGTAATTTATGTGCTTGAAGGATTCACGCAAAGATACTGAAACGGTTGGGACTTACTCCAAGTCATCCAATGAGAGAGAAACTCAACACGAGCCTCGAAAAGGTGAGGAGGATATTTCTGAAAAAAATGAAAGTAATATGGTCTCGAGTCTTGCTGAAAAGGCCATGTCCGTTGCTGGTCCCGTCGTACCCACAAAAGAAGATGGTGAAGTGGATCAGGAAAGGTCTGAATATCTATCGAAGGATTATCACTTGTCTTTTTCATGTTTCTTTCCTTTCTCCTTGATAGTTTACCTTCTTCCTCCTGCAAGCAGGCTGGTAGCTCTATTGACTGAATTGGGACAAAAAGGTGGCATGCTGAGGTTGGTCGGTAAAGTTGCTTTACTTTGGGGAGGTATACGCGGTGCTATGAGTTTGACTGACAAGCTTATCTCATTTCTGCGAATTGCTGAACGTCCTTTGCCTCAAAGGTAATAACATGAAAATCAACCAACCCACCCACCTACCATTCTCAGCGCGGTCCTCTGCCCATAAAATTGTCAGTGACTTTGCATCAGAGAATATACTCATATGCATCTATTATTAGCTAGGAAATACTTGGAATACTTTCTGAGGAACAAGGAGTTTGTAAATGCTGTTCTCTCTCTGATAGTATCAACAAAATAAATACCTATACCTAATTAAGAAAAGTTAGGTTGTCTCCCATCATATAAAATCTGTTGGCCGGTCATTTGTGCATCTTAAATTTCGAAGTAGCATGGACGTATTCCAGAGCTGACATATAGATGTCATAAGATAATATTAAGATAGAAAATCGGCAGATAGGGTAGAAGTGGAGTAGGAAATTTGTTAAGATAGCCAGAGACATGTACAAGAATGAAAAAGAGATAATTCAAAGTGTAGTATGGGTCACATGAGGAAAAGATTGGAGGAAGCACTACCCAAAATTATTCCAAAGGATGTTCTCGTCCAGAATTTGGCACGCTGTCACGTATAGCTGGTGCTATTTGCTTGTGTGGTACTAAGTTTTTCTTTGTTCTAAATCTTAGCATTAATAAGCACCTGAGACACCTTACAGTGCAGATACCTCTATAGCTGTACCACAATACATTTGCTAAAACTGTGGACTAGTATTGACTGTTACGTGGATAATGGGTAACAAAACCTTTACAACAGAAGTCAATGACCCTAGAGTACATAAAATGGTAAAGTGAACAAAACCATTCTCACCATCTCATGCCATGCTTTTGGCTTTTTTCCTGTTCTTTATTTACAAGCAATTCACTAGAGTTTGGTTTTATTTATTACATTTTCCTGCAAGTCAGCTAATCTCTGCAACCACAGACCCTTAAAATGCTACTTTCTCACTTATTATTGTTAAGCTCCTTACAATAACACTAATATCTTTTCACTATCCTTAGGATTCTCGGGTTTGTCTGCATGGTTCTTGTTCTATGGACACCAGTTGTTGTTCCACTGCTTCCAACACTTGTGCAGAGCTGGGCATCACACAAACCTTTTAGAATCGCGGAGCTTGCTTGTATCATTGGCCTCTATACTTCTATTATGATACTTGTTACACTATGGGGCAAAAGAATTCGAGGGTATGAAACTCCACTTCAGCAGTATGGATTGGATTTCACTACGTCGTCAAAGGTATGAGTACCATATACATGGCAAAAGCAGATAAGTTCTTGAAAGTACTGATGTAGCATGTAGTTTATATTTCTGTTAAAAGCTAAGGCTATGCTCTTAGGACGATGTTGATAGTTACTCTCCCCATTTTTACTTTTCAAATAAAAGAAGTTACTCTCCCAGCTTTTAGCTTGTCAGATTTTAATTCCCCCCCCCCTCCCCCGTTATGAAGGAAACTCTTGGGAAGCCGAGATTTCACATGCTCAATATCGCGCGAATGATTAAACCATTGTAATTCCAAAGAACTACAACAAAATGTGTATTTCTCAATTATTTGCATTATCAGTTTTTATTGTACCGCCATTGCCACCTTCTGTCATTAGCAAATTAGATGACTGTAAACAAATCTATTAGATGAATGTAAATATGTACTTTCCTTTTGTTATCAACATCTAATTCAACCTAGATGACTGTAAACAAATCTTTTAGCTGAGCCATATAAGCTCTATTTGGTGCCATATGCCGAGTCCATATAGTTGCTTCTCCTTTTCTTAATTTATTATATCAGTTCGCTTCAAAATCACTTGCTTTATTTCCTTTCCGTCTTCTTTCTTGCAGATCCAGAATCTTCTGAAGGGTTTCATTGGAGGTGTCATGCTTGTTGTATCCATACAGTCCATAAATGCATTAATTGGTTGTGTCCATCTATCTTGGCCTTCCAGTCATGCTTCCCTTTCTTTAGATGCTGTAAGCCGGCTCAAAGTGTTTGGACAGATGGTTATCCTATTCAGTAGAGGCATAACAACAGCAATTGGCGTTGCACTCGTGGAAGAATTGCTCTTTAGGTCATGGCTGGCTGATGAAATTGCTGCTGATCTTGGATATCACCGTGGGGTCGTCATTTCAGGATGTGCATTTTCCCTATGTCAGAGGTTTGTTCTCCAATGGCACGTCTGAATTTAGTAAGAGATTATTTTGAAATGGATATACACTGAACTTTTCTTTCAGTTTTCCCTATACTTCAATAACCTTAGAAAAAGGAGGGTCCTAGTCCCTTAGGTCATCTACTGGCCATCGTCTCTCTCTCACGTGCTTGTACCCCCGGTCTTTAGTTCATATACTCCATGATCTTATCATATGTTTCATTTCACAGCTTCCTCTTCAGAAAGTTCTTTGAAATGTCTATGCTCTTTCACGGAGATGTTCAATTGAAAGATCTGCTGAAGTCTAATCATTTGTAGTTGTCACAATTGTCACCCTTTTGAAAAAAGGTCATAATCCTTTATATTGTGGTTTCAGGTCTCCATGGGCGATTCCCGGACTGTGGTTACTATCACTCGCCCTGGCAGGAGCGCGACAGAAAAGCCAAGGTAGCCTCTCCGTTCCAATTGGCATGCGGGCGGGAATAATGGCTTCAAGTTTCGTCCTGCAAACTGGAGGATTTTTGGCCTATCAGCCTAATTTTCCGCTTTGGGTAACTGGAACACACCCTTTTCAACCATTTAGTGGGATTATTGGGGTAGCCTTCGCTCTCTTGTTGGCATTAATTCTCTATCCGAGGCACCCCTTCCCTGTGCAAAAAAAATATCAAGGACCATCAGGGAGTAAATGGAAGTAAGCAACTTATTGATGGAGAACAAGCCTGTCTTATGTTTGCATATGGCTGTAGTGTGGGCCACAGAATGGCAACTCATGCCAATCTTTACCTGTTGCACGAGCTAAAGTAAATAATTGGGAAAAATGGCAACACATAAGGAAGGAGAGTGGAAAATTAGAGCCATATATGTTCTGAAGTCAAGGAGCTTAGGCATTCATTTTACTGGGAATGCAAAGGTGTAACATCCAGCAATTTTGTAACAAAAATGAGCAGTGAACACGTCTTTGTAGTAGACACCATTGTGTACCTAGAGTTGTAAAATGAATCGATGTTAAAATTTTGAAGCCCAAACCATCTGCTTCAAAGACTTATTTCCATAGGGAGCCGGGTCCAAGTTTAGGAATTCTACTCTTGTCGCTATTTGATGTTTTTCCATTCATGCCCCGCTGTAAATTTGCCTGTGAATGGACGCAATGAGCGGCAAAACAAGACTTCCAAATCCAGATATCTGATCTGAAGGTTGCAGGCAAAAGATGCTGGTAAGTGTAACTCCATTCAGATTGCCATGTTGGAGATTTCAGCAAACCTTTTTGTAGCTCAACTCACTGCATCCTTCGAGCTTGTGAAGTACCAAAGAGAGGAAATACGGACGACTCCAACCAGTCATCTGCTCCATGTAAGAATGCACCCACTGTGAACTGCCTTTCTATGTCTTCACTATAGTTACTCCTATACCCTGCCCAATTAACCCTTTGCCTTGTGTCCGAGCCAGGTCCAAAATTCATGTATTCAATGTACTCTACAGTTTCCAAAGTGCTGTACTCGTTCCACTTGCACCAACCTTGGGGGTGTATAAGGTCCCCTAGGAAGCTCTTCATGATGGCAGTTCTTGAATAGTTCCTCCACGGCCTACCCAAGAATGTCGAGAAGTTGCTTCTTTCGGCCATGGTCAAGCCTAGTGCAGCCGTAATGGTGCAGTTCTGCAATGATATGCCTGTGTTCTGATTTGGGTCTTGTCTCCCTTGAGCGGTAACCATATTGTTTTGACCACGGCCTGGTTTCCTGACAAGTATTAGACAGTTTTGGAAGATAGCCGCTGCATTTCCAAAGATGAAATCAATCGTGCCTTGGATTGTGCATTCACGGTAGAATTGCCTGAGAGAATGAGCATACAGGGTATCTTGGTATGAAATGATCTCACAATGGTAGAAGGCAGCATTGGATGTCACCCTAAGAGCAACTGCCTGGTGCTTTTCAGGACCTGATGTGTTTATGATTGTTAAGTCCCTTGCTAGAAACTTGTCTCCAACCACAGCTGCAAGTTTCAACAAACTATAGTACTATGAGTTAAACAAGTACACGGAGTCCAGCAAAAAGTTGCCATCAAAGAGTGAGAATGGTATGACATACTCAACGTAGCAGATGTGAAGGTGGAAAAGCCATCAACGAAATTTTTGGACCCGGTGATCACCGTGAAGTTCATGCCATCTCCAACCAACATGAGATTGACCTTCTCCCTTGGAATCACCACACTGTCCTTGTAAATTCCTGCCTTTATGTGAATCACATACCTGCTCAGGCTCATGTTAGGTGCCATTTTAACTGCTTCACTTATTGCTGTGTAATTTCCACTGCCATCTATGGCGACAGTTACATTAGGCCTCATTCTTCTGGGTGACCTTTTCATGATCTTCCTGTCAGCTACTGTCATCCATGCGAGGAACCTATCTTCTGGCATTCTATTGAACAGAAGTCGAGGATTTTGCTGGGTTTCTTGGTGGGTGGTGGTTTCCATGTAGTTTGTCATAGCCAAGCAGTTGCTGATCATGCGCAAGATGGGAGTAAGCAACTGTAACAGCCCCAGCTGAAGCTCAGGAGGGGACCCAGGACGAAGCTGAGACAGGACGGCCACATGGTGGAGCAGAGGTCGCAGTCGTTCCAGCTCAGGCTCGAGTGAAGATCAAGATCAAGAAGAAGAAGGCAGTGACGCC